>VZTT01075836.1:6899-20713 GCA_013400855.1 Buphagus erythrorhynchus
TAATAAATATTATATATTTATATTATATATTTATATTTATATTTATATCCATTTGGATTCAGCTATCTCTTTTCTGTGTTCGTAAAAGAGTTGAAGGAAGAACAAAAAAAATTGTTTAAAATACTTGGAAGTGTGATGCATTACAGATCATAAGTAATTTAACAGAAGTAGTGGAGTTTTTTATAATCTGGGCTACATGTATTTATTTCTCTATATAATAGACTTAAATCTTACAAATCAGAAATACTGTAAGGGCAACTATAAGCATTTAGTGAAATTATTTTGTTCTTAGACTCTCACATATAGCAGCACTGTCTGGTCTACATGTAAATCTGAACACAGAAAACACTTCTGCACACCTAGGTACGGTATTTTGTTTGGGACAATGTCTTCTTTTGTCATATTCATCACAAGATTAAGAAAATGCTAAGATCAGTCATCAGTCTGACAGACATAAAAGAACCACTTGTTTTTGTTAGTCTTTCCATACATCAGTTCTAAGTGATATAAATACTAAATAAATGAGGAGATTGTCTCAGAAGAACTCTAGGGAAGCAACAAAGGAAAGAAAACTGAAACTGGTTTACTAAGAAGCAGAAAATGGAAAAGATACATCAGAAGTTCTAACTATTCTAGAATAAAGACTTAACAGTGGAAGGATATACTAGGAAATTGCTGTTTACTCCTGTTTGTGTATTTTTTTTCTCTTCATGAATATTTACAAAAATTATTTATTGCTTCTTTTTGTCACTATTTATTCTTCTTGGAAGTCTTGATTCCTCCATCTGATTTAAATCCTGTTCTTTGGTTCTTTGAGTTTTCTGAAATTTCCTTTTTTTTTTGTCTTCATTTTGGACTTTTTTTTTTTTTTTTTTAAGAATTAGGAAGCAGCTGGGACACGAGGAAAAGCTTTNTTTATTTTTCTTATTTCTTGGTAAAAGGGTAAATTGTTTTGCCAATAAGGTGCAGTTTGTGCTAAATCCAAATGGGTAGATATGAATCCTAAGAGGACATATGTCACGTTGTTGAGTTCTTCTCTTAGAAGAAGTGTACATGTATTCATTTTAACATAAACCAGACTTCAAAAACTAACAAAAGCATGTTTCTAATCTTTCCTTCTCTAATGGTATAGTTAGTTAAACATAAACTGGAATTAATATTCTAAAGCAAACAGTCAAAATATTCAATATCCGTTTTTTTCCCTCATAGTTGTGTAACTAGAAGACTTTAATATAGGTGATATTAGTCAGGTATTTTATTTTATCACTTCTTAAAGTTTTTCATAAACTTTGTATCTCAAACTGATCATTCAAGTATAACCAAATCAATATAGAATTTAATTTTAATCCAAGAAATAAGAAAAATAAATGTATTGCTGAGGATTTTTGCTGTTAATCACAAATATTGCTATTAATCACAAATCATAACTGAACTTGTGACTATTTGTTCCAATTATTTGAAATTACAGACACTTTATCAGGTCTTTGTATAGCTGGCTTCTCTGGGTAGTTTCTTACAGATCCCATTATTGTATTGGAAATTTTATAAAGAGTTTCTGATATGTTAATGTACTCATGTACATGTAAACACATCAGTTTGATTCTCCAGTCCACTGCAACAATGAAAGACCAGTTCTCACACTGCCATCACTACTGGACTTGCTAAGCTAATGCCTAGGTTTGTTATAACAGAATTATTTGGTGGGTGGGTAGGTACATATCCACTAAATATATGTGCTAATTTATATTATGTATGCACTAAAGAAACAACCAAATCATGAAAATCAACTAGATGGTTAAAAGCATGAAGTGAAGAAAACTGGAGAAAGAATTATTTATAATAAGGGAAAGAAAACTGCCAGTGACCTTATACACAGTTATCTTTTTTCATTATCTCAATTTAGTAAGTTGGTAATATGAGATCATGAGCATAAGTGGAATATGTGTTGCTTAACATGTTTTGTTAATTTTCTACAGTTGATTTATAAGTAGAGAATTAAATAAATCAGACTGGATAGTGTTAGTTAGCCCGTGGACTGATTAAGAAACATTAGCTGCCTAAGGCATCAGACACAGAGGAATTCTTCTAATACATTTACATATATTTTATACCTACCAACTGATTAGATGAAATATCCCAAGGTACCTGTCTCCAAGCACAAGCATCAAGACTATTTAGGTACAAGACAGACAAGTTGATTTGTGGTTACTGCGTTGTTAGGTAGGAGGCAACCAGGATAAAACAGTGAACTGAGAGGATCAGGAGTGAGGCATCCAATGACAAAATGCCTTGTACTTCCTGAACATGTCACTAGCTCTTGAACTCAACATGTACTAAACAAAATTAGTGAAATCCAGAACAGAAGATATTAGAAAAAGGGAACCCTGATTCAATTAGTGTGTCCCTAAGCCTCTCAGGATCAGTCCCAGGAACTATCAGCAGACTCTTTTATGTTGTTTACTTTATGATTCCAGCTCTAGACCTCCTCTCCTCTTCCTTGAACAGGAGCTCATCACACCCTGGTGGGAGCCAGTTACACTGCCCAGGGAAAGCTTTTTCAACATATCTTCTGCTACTTTATTTTTTCCCCCATCTGTACACAATACTTTCCAGATTCTCTTGTTATGTCCTGCTGAATAAACGTCTCTCATGTTTATGCTCCAGTCACCCTGGTGGAGACCTTCACAGTGATTTCAACATGCAATTCCTTTTTTCTGACAATTTTTCAACATACACAGAAAGAGAACACGTTCCATAAATCTAATAAAGCTGCATGGCTAAGAGCAGCCAGGCTCACTGTGACTGTGAAGTTGAACACAGTACACCATAATTCCTTGATTGTGCCTGTACAGTTACTGACAGAGCAACAAAAATGTGAATGAGACAAAAGATGATTGTGTTTCTGAGCAAAATTGAGGTTTACAGGTCATTTGGGATTACAGCAACCAACCTCAGTGCAGGACAGCTTGCTGGAAGACAACAGACACTGCTAAGCTGACACTAGTCAGTGAATACTGAAAAAAGTATTTCACAGATGTTTCCTCTACTTGGATTTATAACACAACTTCTGGGATATGTTCAAACTTATTTATTTTGAAAGATGCTTATGCTTTTGATTTCTTTTTTTATTTACACAGAAAATAGTGTGCCCAGGAAGCTTCATGACTAATTTGCACAAAGTTTCAGACTAGTAAGTCCATATTTGTCTATTTAGAGATACTCTTACTCTACATAAGAAGGACAGGTTATAACACATGAATTAAAAAAAACAAACAACAACAAAAAACCCACAAACCAGATTATAAAACAAGATCAAACACACAATTTAAGAAAGCACTTTTTGACCAACAATGAAATGTCTACTGAACTGGTAAAAAGATAAGGATTGGTGGGATAGAGGAGTGCAGGAATGCAGACATTAAATGTCAATCATGTAGATTACTGTGGTGGGGAAGAGTCTTCATGTCAATCCAGTTGTCATATCTGACAAGCCAGACTCTTGCTTTTTGAACAAATTCATTGAAGTTCAACTCTAAACAGATACTTTCTGGAGAAGAAAAGTAGTCTTATGTAGTTGAAGGTGTCCAGCCCCTAAGGGCCATAATATGTAGTAGTTGGAATTAGGAAATGAAGTTTCAGTACCATGTTCAGACTCATCAAGAGCCTCAAAACACTCCTTAAAATGGTGTCTACATTTCAAGAGCCTGAATTCCTCTGCTAAAATGGCCTCATGCCAGTGACCTTGAATCTTTCCATCAGCTGATATTTCTTACATGGCTAACTCTTGTCCTACAATGTGTATAGAGTAGGAATTCCACTACCAGCTGTTTCTGCTGGGAAAAAAATGAATTGATAAACCAAATCACAATCTTGCTTTATTGCCTAAATAAAGATTTAAGGTTAATATGTTTCAGTTCCTATGTCTGGAGATTTTACTAAAGGAGTTTTGAGTTTGGTTAATAATAATAATTGGGGTATTTATTCTAATAATATGTGAGCTTACAGCTTTTATGAACAATTCTCATCTCTGCAAACTTCAGGACAACATTGATTTGTCTGTCTGCACTTTTCAAAGTTGTTTAATTCTCCAAATAACATAAAGGGACAGTCATAGATTTAATTTGCTATCTGTTTGAAAACTTTATTTATTTGTTTGGGGTTTTTTTTCACAAATGGTCCATTTTTAAGCAGCACATCTCAGCTTGATAAGAATGCAGAAAGCAAACTTATATGAATTAACCTACAGGGCATTAGTTAGGCTCAGATTATTTTAGTAAACATAAAAATTCCCTTCAATTTAGTTTGCCCTAAGCAAAACAGTTCAACACAGACCCACCTATCCAGGAGCATGTGAGAGATGCATTCAGGACTGTCGAGCTGTTCTTTCCATTTCCTCTGCCTTTCTGCCTTAGTTGATAGCACTTGCAGGATATGCTAATGTCATCATTACACAGCCCCTGACTTTGCCTCCAGGGAAGAAAAAACACTAGCTAGAGTGAAAGATTTGTCTCTGAAAGCCCATTTGAAAGGTCACCTGAGAGTAACAAACAGAGCTTCACTGTGTTTTCTGGCTTGGAGAATTTGCAAACTTATGAAAGGACCACGGACATGTACAGCGGGGTATTGCCAAGCCATAGCATTTCCATTAGAAAACACAGAGGGGTCTTGGGAGTTAAAATTCAAGGGCTGAGTAGAAGGTGGTCAAAGCTGTGAGAAAAGAGCTAGGGAAGCAAAAGGCAGCTGGAGCTGGGCTGGCGTCCAAGGGCAAAGCAGTAATGATTGATAATTATAAAGAAGACCTTACTGTATCCTTGCATTTATCTGAGAATTTTTAATAGGATATTAATTAATTCTTTATTGTATTTGGAGCCAACATGTTAAAAAATGCCTGGGAAGCATTGGGTTATTCACCGTGATTATTCATTACCCATCAGGCAACTTCCCAGATTATGATGACTCTTCAGCATTCTCCCAAACACCAGATGTACTCCTAAAAGGCAAGATGTCAGTAACGTTGACAAAATGCCCTGCACAGAAGTTGTCAGCACTGGGCAGCGGGGATCCCTCCTGCAGCACAACGTGCTGATGCCTGGGAGGCAGCTACCTGCCCTCTCGTTAGCACAAGGGCACTGCTCGTGCTGTCACCAGTAATGAACATGACAGGGGACTGCCTGCAGGACACATCACTGACAAGGTGCCCTTCCCTACCAAACCCCCTGCCACCACGGGCCGATGGAATCAATGCAGCAGGGGCAGCCTCTGACTTCTGACTGCCTAGAGCTGCTCTTCTTGTTTCTGTCTTGGAACACCGTGCGTGTGGGGTCTCAAGACACTGCCTTGCATATGCTGTGTCTTCTCACAAATGCAGCACTGGCACTAAAACATTAATTAACTATCTCTCAGTAGTGATTAATGAAAGGTTCTGTCACAGTAACTCAATGTGTTCTATTCATTTTGTAGGCACATCATCTCCTTCTATCTTCATTTGACATTTACGAAAGTGTATTTACTACAAGGATTGTATTGCAAGCAACAGCACCTTTTCATTTAAAGGCACATTTTGATACAGGAACGGAACTAATACAAAAGTATTCATAACATAATGTCATTGCAATGGATTTGTAAACACTCTCCTAGCAATACAATGATGCCAGCTCAATAGATTTGTAAGGTACTGAAAAGTGAAATACCAGCACAAATATTTAGGTCATGCAGATAGGGTTCAAACAATTCAAATTTGAGACTATTTGTCAGATTCTTTTCCATGTTACCTGTACTCTCCTATTTTAGATTCAGCTACAAAAAGAGTTTCTGTATATTCTTGACATCCTCCTCTGCTTCAAAACAGACATAGGCTAAAACATTTGTTGAATTTCTTCTAGTGTTTTGTGAAAGTTCTATCTCATGGTTACTCATCCCTTCCAAAGCAGAGGTTTCAGTTTTTAGGCTTTGTTTTAAGTTTTATTCTGGGAGAATGAAAACAAACACACAAAAATATCCCATGTTTGCAATCTTGGCTCCGTCACTAACTCAATGTGTGGCCTCTTGAATATCACTTTGCAAAGAGCTACTGGTGGTTTTTCTAAGCTCAGGGAGAAGGGCTGGCCCTGCAGGAATCTTGTTTTGGAGGAAGGCTCTCTGCACCTTTCCCAGGAAAATAAACCTTGAAGCAAATCAATCTATTTTACAGGATGAACTTTATATCCAAGTCTCAAGTGGATTTGGAATTTGCTTGAAGCAAACAGTTCAAAACATCAGAGTATAATTAAATGTCTTTGTTTGGGATTAATGTGCTCTCATGATAATTCTACTATTAATGAATTTTACTAGCCCCTGAAGATCTTCACAGAGCTAGGTGAGCTTATCTTGATGTGATGATTTCTTTTTACTTTTTTTCGTATTTGTTCTGTCAGGTGTAAGATACTGTACAGAAAACATATTATGCCTATTATTTTATGGAAATTGTTAAAATTCTGAACACTTTCCAAATTTAATCAATCTCTCAACAAATTTGTATTCATTCACAATGTCTTTTAAGCATACTGTGTTCATAGCAGCACAAAATTGAAAACAACTCTTGCTGGTGTGGAATCATATCACACAATGCACATTGAGAAAATACTCATTAGGAAAGGAAACAGCAGTAGAGATATGCTGTGCTGTATCTTGCTTTTCACGCTTGTTTATAGTCTTTTACTAAAAATCGTCTTTTCAATTAGGAGAAAACAAAGGAAAATGTTGGAAAGACACTTTCATCTTCAGATTTGCACTGTGAAGCTGATCAAACACTAATAGACCACTGAGAGATGTGGTGCCAAAATGATATGATGAAGTGAAGCATCTGGACTGAGCATGCATAGTAGGTCAATTGTAGATGTGAAAAG
Organism: Buphagus erythrorhynchus; assembly: GCA_013400855.1. Taxonomy (NCBI): domain Eukaryota; kingdom Metazoa; phylum Chordata; class Aves; order Passeriformes; family Sturnidae; genus Buphagus; species Buphagus erythrorhynchus. The sequence goes on from VZTT01075836.1 coordinate 13,784, forward strand.
AGGACCCAATACAAAACGCAGTGCCTGGCAGTTTCACAGTTGCCCTCTCTTTTCTGTAATTTCACTTTAGCAATCTAAAATTAAAGTTAGACTTGGATGACTTAATTTCCTGCTAGTTTTCAGCAAGAGATAGTACGAAAACCTAAAATTTCTGCCTTTGAGCACCAACTGTCTTTTAGAGAATTGATTAGAGAAGGTAACCTGGAATGAGAATTTAATCCATAATCACACCTCCTGAGCCCTGTTATGTTCAGGGAATTTTACACTGCTTCTGTGTGAACAGTGGCAACACTCGCATAGAAAGCCTCCCACCTTCTTTGCATCTCAGGGAAGCCAAGTTCTACTTTAAGTCAGTTTAATTCTGTTAGCTCTGTTCTGCCAGGATGAGAACTTCCTGAACCTCTTAAACAGGGAAAATATAGTAATATAACTAGAAAGTTTTGGTAATATGTTTTTGTAATTTGTATATATTTTTTATTAGAACAACTGCACCTGGTTCTGTTCTTGGGTTTCTAAAAGGACAATGCGAATTAGTTTCATAAAATGAGAGCATATTTTTTTATATGCACAGATTTATACTTCAATTCTGTTTACTCATTGAAACTCATTTCCATGTTTTTGAGATAGCTAAACTGGAAGTTTAGTCTCAGGCTTGGAATGAACTTTCCAGCTTCCCTTGGAAATTTCTGGACAGTTTGACAAATATTTGTTTCCAAATTCTCCCCTTATGGCCAAGATTGGAAATTGCAGATCTTACCCAGCGTGCAGGATATTTGTAGTTGCCTGTCTAGTCTGGCTACATTAAGGTATCTAGGATAAAAATTACTTTCTTAACTGAAAGAAATTGATTTATGGAAACTGGAGAAGCCTTAAGAATGTATGCAATGCAGACCACTTCCTAAACTATCAAAAATGATCACATATTACTTTCTGTAATGACTGTGAAAAACTTTAATTATGATGCTTTCCCAAATGGCAGTGAGTACATGTGTTGTATGAGCACCTGTGTGAGTACACATTGCACACTGACTGCATCAAATTGTTCTTGGAGATAAAGCAGGTGCAGCTTCACTAATTCATGTGATACCCTGCTTTTCCCATACACATGGCAGCTCTACTGCTTTTTAGCTGCTGTAGGGCTCAAGAGAAAATTTTTGTAGCAGAAGGAGGGTGTGTGTGTATGTTTGTGTTTGTCTCTGTGTGTCAGCTTCTGTGTGTTTATAACACAACGGAGGTTTAAGACAGTAGTGTAAAAATCAAGGGCAGTGTACGTTATTAATTAGCAACAAAAGTTGTTTTTTTAATTGACCACAAAGCATTTTGTTGTACACTGGAGAAGAGGAAAAACAGGCCAATAACAGAGGACTGCTTTTTGTAGTGCCACAAAACAGTGCAGTTTGGGGACATCCAGGGAAATCCCTTGTGTGCTAACGTGCAGGCACAAAGTACTGCCCATTCAGGGTTGAGCTGTGTTGTAGATGCACCCTTTGTTAGTATTGATATGAATGGTACGACAATTGAAAAATATGGAAAAATATTGTAAATAATAGTTATTGTGTAATGTGTCATAACAAAATTAAATAAAAACTGTGCTTCTCCAAGTAAAAGTAAACCGGATATACCTGGTTTACCTGTTTGACCATTGAGCTTTTTTTTTTCCCCCTTTTCTGAAAGATTTGGGATTCTGAAAACAGTATTTTGTGAGAAAGGGCTCTAGTCTTACAATAAGCTCTTTGATTTCATAGTGCATTTAGTGAGATACCAAGAACAGTGAGATACTATTTCAAGCAGCATATCAGGTCCATTCAGAAATAAAGGCCTGCTACTTTAGAAGACTCAGATCAAGTTGTTGCTGTGTGACCTTAGATAAGTCACCAGTCCTCTGAGTCCTGTTTTCTCATCTCATAAAATAGCAATAAGTGGGTTTATTCTGTCTCATAGGGTAATTGGGCAGCTAAATACATAGGAAATGGTTGAGAGGGCTATAATAACAGAGGCCAAATAAGTCCATAATGCTTCAGTAAGGAAATAGAAATGCTAGCACTAAGAAGTTCTGTGCTAAAGTAATGATTGTTTGGAGTTAATGTGGCTACTTCATAGCTTTTTCAGTGAAGAAAGAACTGAATGTGTAATGTATAGTGAAGGAGTTCTGTTTTAAATTCCATATGCCCAAAGCTTAAACTGTGAAATTATTGTAGCCACATCTGTAGTGCATTTAATCTAAAAAAGTCACTGCGTTTCTGCTGTTCTAATAGAATGTTTTAAGAATTTACATGGATGCAAAAGGATTTACACAATGCCATTGATGTCCAATTTTTAATATCTAATTTTCATTTCACAAACATTCATATACTCTTACTTTTGGTTTATTTAGACTAGATTAGGTAGGACTGAAAAATGCTTGATTGTGTGTGTGTTAGTTTAAGGTCATGTTTCTGGGCTTTGCTATTTGCTTCACCCTTTTTTAATCTTTTCCCAACTTTTAAAATTTTTAATATTTTTCTGAAGAACCCATTTTGTCAATTTTTATCATGTGAGAATCTGACCATTTTTTCATTGCCTCAGCTCTCTAAATCTTCCTACATATTTTCAGGTCCTCTGTTGATGTCAACTCTGAGTCCAGAGGCATGTCTTATTCTGGTTCCTGTTTTGCAAAGCCTTTAAATAAAGCTATGCTATCTAAAAGAAGCAGCCAGATTGAACATAAAAAATACTACACTAATAAAAATGAAGAAGACAAGGTCATGTTTTTATGGACAAAACAAGCCATGGATTGTTCTTCTCTGTCACTTGTTAAGTACTATGAAAGCTGCATTTAAAAACCATTTTACTCTGGTACTACAGATATATTTGAGGAAATGCAAATTTTATGGACAGAAAACATTACAGACCTTGGATGGTCAAAAAATATATATCCAGAGAGCAATGTGTTAACAGGAACTATTCCTTAGCAACCTTTCTCTTAATATGTGACATAACACAGCTATTGCATGGAAAGTAACAAAATTTTTTATTTTCCCTATTTCTTTAGTTATGGAAGGTACCAAAACTGCAGTGAAGATAAATAATTAGAAAATGCAGGATACTGACATGTTCTAATACAACTTAAATGGCATATAAATACCTTTCAATTCTTAATGGCATCTGTTGATTTTCCAAACAAAAGTTGTTATTAAGAAGGGGAATCCTTAAAGAGAAGTATTTTCATGAAGAAATAGATTTTATTCTAAAAACAAAAAAACAAAAAAACNGCTAAAAATATGGAGAAAATATTTTCTGAAGTAAGAATTTAATTTTTTACTGCATTTTAAACTTAGTTTTTATTGTCGAAAAAAGAAAATAGTAATATGGAAAGAGAGGTTTTCTGCACTGTCATAAAATTGGGAGTAACCAATGTGGGAGCACAGAAAATTCTGTATTTCTACATAACCAGCAATACAAGAGATTGAAAAGTAATTTTCATATGCAAAAACCTTTTAACAAGGCTATAGATTTGCCTTGCAAAGAAGTGGACCCATTATTCTGAACTATTGCAAGAAGATGAGAAAGGAAACAAATTATGTACAGATCAGTGCCTTCCTTCCCTCTGTGACAATATGGATAGGATGACCTAATATGCATTTTGCATCTCTAAATTTTATTACAGTGGCATAAACTGTCCCCCTAGAGTAGGTGGCTATCTCCCCATACCCATTTTATACTTTCCAAATACATTCTCTGATACACCTTGGAAAGTTCTAAAAGCCTCTGAAGCAAAGACATCAGGACTGCAAATCCAACAAACTTTTGTTTTCTGGGCAGCAGCCAGATTTGATTCCTGGTAATTTTTCAGCCACTCTGGCTCTTGAGAATTGTTTTTTACCAAATCAACTTGTGTTGCTAACAGTTTCTGTTCTGTACCACAGTCAGCATGTTGTCTAAACAGAACATTACCCCTAGCCCTTGCACACAGAAGGCTGCTACCATGGAGCTGACAAGAGGCCAAATGGTAGGCTGGACATCTGCCAAAGTTCTCCTTCCCAGCAAAGCCTGGAGGAACCTTTGACATTTTTTCACTAACAGGATAGTGAGACATCATTCAGGTCTAATCTCACCATGAAAATGATCAGAGCAGGGCTGGAGCACCTCTGAAGACAGGCTGAGACAGCTGGGGTTGCTCAGGCTGGAGAAGAGAAGGCTCTGGAAGACCTTACAGCACTTTCCAGTACCTGAAGGTGCCCTGCAAGAGACCCAGAGAGGAGCTTTTAACAGGGAATGTAATGATAGAACAAGGGGGAATGGCTTTAAACAGAAGGGGATTAGGTTTAGATCACATATCAGGAAGAAATTGTTCATTATGAGAGTGGCAAGGTTGCCCAGAGAAGTTGTGGAAGCTGCATTCATGAAAGTATCCAAAGCTAGGTTGTATGGTGCTATGAGCAACCTGGTCTAAAGGATGGTGTCCTTGCCCATAGCTGAAGCTAGGTGAAATTTAAGGTCTCTTTCAACATATGCAATTTATGATTCTAGGAATCCAAAATTAGAGGGACCACCTCACATTTAGACTACCTGCAAATTTCATAAGTTAAAACAAGAAATTTCCTACAGTAACCAGAAAGCCCAGTGCTACATTGGCCAAAACATCAGATTTATCAGCCTCTGATTTTGGCACAGAGCAGAATACTTGTCCTAGTGGCAAGAGAGAGCGACCACCCCCTTGGGTAAAAATCTTGTGCTATTCAGTTCAATGAAAAATATGCCTGTAGGTTTTTCACTTTACTGAAGCTGAAGGGGTGAAAAGAAAAGGAGAGGTTTAGGAAACAAATTTTCTATCCCATTAAAAAAAAGAAGTGATTTACAGAAAAGTGTCCAAAATAAGGGTAAAATGTTTACATACAATATTTTGCAAATGGTTATATTCAGAAAACACATTTGTTTTTTTTTTCACATCAGGAATCCTTTCCAAGGAGACATGGACTTCACAAAGAGTTTCTGTTAAATTTTGCTGTGAAGTGATTTGATAGATCCCATATTAGACTGTATCCGTAGGAGCTGAGCACATTTTCCATTTACATAGAATTCTAAGCATTTTCATAAATTTTTGGGTTTATAATTTATTAAGCTTACTGGCTTTAGGGGTGTCACCATTCCCATTTCAAGATTTTTTGCCCACCTTACGTAAGGTGAGGTTCATGACAAGGTGAAAATCCATCATTCTTTATTTCTGTTTTCCAGAGGGTCTGAACTGAGCTATCAATCTTGCATTAGGGTTATTTGAGAAAAACAATATTTTGCAGCTTGATGTTACTATCTGTTGTTTTCCTTACTTCCCACACTTCAAATGCAGACATACTTTCATATGTGTTATCTGTCCAGCTTTTAATTCCATGTCCCAGATGATACAGAAAATCATTTCCTCTCTCCTGTTCACTGAAATAACAGTGCAGGGCTGACATTTGCAGCAGCAATCTTTTGACCCTATTTTTCTCTTTTGAACCTATTTTTCTCTTTTGCACGAAGTGGTTCNATGTGCAGTTTATCTGTGTCTGAAATTGTACATCCAAACTTTTGTAAATTAGACTGAAGACATCCTGAAGTGCACATGAATCTGATTAGACATAGTGTTTAATAACGGAAGATGATTTTTATTCCTGCTTTCAAGTCCTGTTGTTGTTTCCTCTGATCACAGTGCATTTGATGACTCCTCTGTTTCCTTTAACATCATTCTGGAAATAAATATGATCTTTGCTTGATTTGTAGAATGTTTCGTGTTTTTTATCTGTCCAGTACATGTGCATTCTCAGATTTTTTTTTTTCAGCTCTGGGAAAAAAAAAGATCATATTGTAATTTCTCCATTACTCCCTTCTCTGATGCATTGTTTGAACCATCATTTTTTATCACAGTTTCTATTCATTAAATCTATTGCATTAGCCATTCTCAAATCTGGATATTTTGGACATTGCATTCTTGGCTTGCATTCTTGTATATTTCCCAACAAAGAAAAAAATGAGAAGTTTACCTAATAGGATTTATTAGTCAGATGTCTGCTNAAACAATATTTTGCAGCTTGATGTTACTATCTGTTGTTTTCCTTACTTCCCACACTTCAAATGCAGACATACTTTCATATGTGTTATCTGTCCAGCTTTTAATTCCATGTCCCAGATGATACAGAAAATCATTTCCTCTCTCCTGTTCACTGAAATAACAGTGCAGGGCTGACATTTGCAGCAGCAATCTTTTGACCCTATTTTTCTCTTTTGAACCTATTTTTCTCTTTTGCACGAAGTGGTTCTGATATAGTTTGAGCAATAATCAACAGCAAAAATTTGATCATCTAATTGGAGCGCACAGCAAGCACAGGCACCTTACCATGCTAAGTATTTATATGTGCAGTTTGTCTGTGTCTGAAATTGTACATCCAAACTTTTGTAAATTAGACTGAAGACATCCTGAAGTGCACATGAATCTGATTAGACATAGTGTTTAATAACGGAAGATGATTTTTATTCCTGCTTTCAAGTCCTGTTGTTGTTTCCTCTGATCACAGTGCATTTGATGACTCCTCTGTTTCCTTTAACATCATTCTGGAAATAAATATGATCTTTGCTTGATTTGTAGAATGTTTCGTGTTTTTTATCTGTCCAGTACATGTGCATTCTCAGATTTTTTTTTTTCAGCTCTGGGAAAAAAAAAAGATCATATTGTAATTTCTCCATTACTCCCTTCTCTGATGCATTGTTTGAACCATCATTTTTTATCACAGTTTCTATTCATTAAATCTATTGCATTAGCCATTCTCAAATCTGGATATTTTGGACATTGCATTCTTGGCTTGCATTCTTGTATATTTCCCAACAAAGAAAAAAATGAGAAGTTTACCTAATAGGATTTATTAGTCAGATGTCTGCTTTCTTGAAAGCAGGAATAAAAATCATCTTCCGTTATTA
>VZTT01075837.1:9655-20652 GCA_013400855.1 Buphagus erythrorhynchus
TGCCTTGTCCCGCCACCCCCGGCCCTGCCCTGCCCTGTGCCCGCATCCCTCGGCCCTGCCCTGTGCCCGCATCCCCCGGCCCCAGCCCTGCCCTGTGCCCCGTGCGGGATCCCGAAGCCGGGGATGCACCTGGATCCTCCTGGATCCCAGGGCTTGGAGCAGCCTGGGACAGTGAGAGGTGTCCCTGCCCACGGCGCTGGGTGGTTTTGGAGGTCCCTTTTCCACCCAGGATTCTGTGGTTGACTCGTGCTATAAATTGATCTGTATTTCATGAAATACAGCGTGCTGGAGGCTGTGCTGATTGTGTTTCCTTCTTGAGTGTTTTTTCTTTGTTTGTTTTACTGGGCAAAGAAGTTAGGAAAAAAATTGACCTTGTTCTCAAGTGCATTTTGGAATGGGATTTCTGCTGAAGTTCAAGCTCCTGTGCTGAGGTTAGGGAAGAACATTTCTCAAGGGCATCCTAGGTAGTACATCTTGCTGTAATACTGAGATAGAAAAAGTTGAAAGAAGTGAGAATATTTTGGTTTTGTAGCACCAAAGCTGCCCACAGTACCAGTTATTTCTGATGCAGCACTGGCTGCTTTTTCCTGTGTTGTGTAAGGTGGATTTCAGAAAACAAATTTAATTTTTTTTTTCTGTTTGGGCAACTCTTTCACAAATCAGAGGCTCCTGCCCCATCCCTATGTTCATACTGACACAACTGAGGGGAGCTCACGGATGAGAATAAATACGTGAATTCAGGGTTGAGTGAAAGCACTGACCATGATTTTGTGATTGCCTGAACCACAGAACCACAGCCTAAAGTGAGGCCTGGTTTTGCCTCTGCTGAACTGAGATTTTTCCACCCTGCTCCAACTCCTCACCTTCAGGTTTTTCACAATAAAAACCAAGGAAAGAATATTTTCATTATGTGCCAGCTGAAGGCTTAGGGGGCGCTTGTGAAGAGTCAGTGATCCTTGTTATGCAGAGCTATGAATGCAAATGAGCTTTATTAGTGTTTCATCTTTAAATCTAATTAAATAAGACCATCCTGGGGTTTTTTTTTCCAGCATTTTCGTGGCAGGAAGAACCGCTGCTACAAGCTGGCAGTGAAGAGCGTCCGCAGGGCTTTCGTGAGGTCCACCAAGGCCAGGAGGGAGAAGAAGAGATTCCTCAGAGCGGTAAAGAGCAAAATGTTGGGTGGAAAAATCTAGGTGGGAGCAAGGCAGAAGTGAAACAGCTGCTTTTCTTACTGGGGGGTTGAAAAGTGGGTGAAAAGTAGGAAAAAGGGGTTGAAAAGTGGGTGAAAAGTAGGAGTTTAAGGCAGCATTTTCCTGGGTCATGTTCCTTCCAGCTCAGGATATTCCATGGGCCTATGAAAATGTTACATTTAGCAAGTGTGAGTAGACCTGCGTGGCAAAGTGTTTGCTTTTAAAGTGTTTTGTCACGCAATATGTTAATTTTTACACTTTCAGCTCTGGATCACAAGGATTGAAGCAGCTTCCCTTGAACATGGTTTGAAGTACCCAGCCTTCATAAGCAACCTGGTCAAGGTAAGGATGTGGTTTGGAGGATAATTACTTACTAATTAGAGTGATGAAAGGCCTTCTGCTTGTGAAAGCAGTTTTGTGTACTTCAGGAACTCAGTTCTGCCCTAAACTTGTTTCTCTTTCCTATATGGATTATTATTATCCTGGTGAACATTGTGGCTCTACTTCACGTTCTGTTCCCAAAACTTAGAAATGAGACTTTTAAAATTATTTTTTGTGGGCATTCAGTGACAGCTGCTTTTCCTTTCACTTCTAGAAATTTAAAAATACAAAGCTTGGATTAGCAAAATGCCCCCAAACCTAGGAAATCCTTATTCTTTTCACTATAATTGTGATTTGGTGGGCGTGGAAAGTGCAGAGAATTGGTGCCATTGTCCCTTGCTTTTAAAACATGCTGGGAATTTGTTTCAATTTGTTGATTTTGTTTTATTTTTTTCGAGCTGAAGCAGATGCCATGGATTAACCTGGAACACGTGGCCTTGAGCAAAAGTAGAGATTTTTCTTCAGTTCTTGGTTTCTACCAGAAAAATTTCAAAGAAAGTCAGTAAATAATTTTTACATGGTGTGTTAATGAGACATCCATGGCTAGGGAGTGTCTTTAACAGCTCCAAATTGCACAGGGTAGAAAAAAGTTAATCTGCCTTAAGACCTCAGGTCTTAAAGCCTTAAGAGTGTTTAATGATACTTAATGAAGAGTGTTTATATAAACAGTGAAGAGTGTTCATTATATTTAATAAAGAGAGATTAAGCATTGCAGTGTTGTTCCTAAAATTCCTAACCAACAATTTTTCTTGCCTTTAGTCCCAGGTGGAGCTGAACAGGAAAGTTCTGGCTGACTTGGCTATTTATGAACCAAAGACATTCAAATCCCTGGCAGCTTTAGCCCAGAGGAGGAGACAAGAAGGGTTCCTGGCTGCCCTGGGAGATGGAAAAGAGCCAGAGGGAATATTTTCACGTATTGTGCACCACCACTATTGATATCAGAGTCTCTGTATGTGTTTCAGAAGCAGGGATTTGGTTGTGAAGCAAACCTGCTGTGGAACTGCTGCTGAAATGGAAAATGCGAAACAAATCCTCTAAGGATGGTGTGGGTGTGAAGCTTCTCCTTGATGGCTTTTTCCCTGTGTTGTTGTCACTGAAAGCTGTTAAATTGAAAGCACATTTCAAGGTTAGCAGTCAGGTCATACAATGACTTAATAAAGGTATTTTTTTGTAACTGCTACTAGAAAAAAAAAACAATTTGTGTGGTGAATTCTGGTGCTGAATGGGAAGAACACAGCTGGGATGGGGAGGAGATGTTGACCCTCACACGTGGACCCTGGCTGTTAAGGACACACACAGTTTGTACTTTTAAGGACTTAATAAAGACATTTTTATTGATAACTGCTATGGGGAAACAATTTGTGTTAATTTTAGCACTTCCTTGGGAAAATACAGCCAGGGGATAGACGGGAAGGCAGGATGTCAACCCTCACACAGTCGCTGTGTTAAGGACAAGCATAAGAACTTAATAAAGGCATTTTTTTGGTAATTGCTGTGGAGAAACAATTTTTGCGGTGAATTCTGGCCCCGCACAGCAAAAAAACAGCCCAAAATGTGAAGGAAATGTCAGCCCTCGGATATGAGCCCTGGCGGCCCCCAGGTGAAGGACACACATAGCCTGTTGTGTTAAGAACTCGATAATAAATATATTTTTGTTGATAACTCCTACAGGGAAACCATTCGTGTGATGAAATTCTAGCACTGCACGGGGAAAACCCAACCGGGGTGGGGAGCGGTATGTCAGCCCTCACACACAAACCTCGGCGGGCCCCAAGTTAAGGACACACATAGTCTGGTTTTTTACGGAGTTAACGAAGATATTTAACTGGGTAAGCTCTGCGTCCCAGCCCCCCTCACGCCGCGTCCCGGGGCGGCCCCGGCGCTGAGGGCTCTGAGGGCGCCGCGACCCCGCCCTGTCCGGATTCCCGGCCGCTGCGTCACCGCGCCGCGCGCGGCCCGGGCGGCGTCCTGCGTCACGGCCCCTCAGCCAATCAGCGGCCGTGGCCCCGCCGCGCTCCACCAATCGGCGTCGGGCGGATGCGGGTGGGGGCGAAGGAGAAGGAGCGCGGAGCCAGCGAGGCGGCGGCACAAAATGGCGGCGGCGGTGGGAGGTGGTGGCCCCGCGGGCCCTCAGGCGGCCGGCGCGGCTCCCGCCCCGGTGCCGGGTCCCGGCGCGGTGTTGATCGGCGACCGGCTGTACTCGGGTGTGCTGATAACGCTGGAGAACTGCCTGCTGCCCGAGCACACGCTGCGCTTCACGCCGTCCATGAGCAGCGGCCTGGACCCTGACACCGAGACCGAGCTGCGCGTCACCGGCTGCGAGCTCATCCAGGCGGCCGGGATCCTGCTGCGGCTGCCGCAGGTGGGGCTGGGCGTCAGGTGGGAGGGGGCCGCGACTCAGCGGGGCCTTTTTTGTGCAGGCCTCGATGTCCCGGTTACCGGCCGGGGAGGCCCCGGGGCCGCCCCGCAGTTACCGGCCGGCCAGGCCGCGGCACCGCCCGCTGTTCGGGGCTCGTTCCGGGGCTCGTTCCGGGCCTTTCCCGGCCGCTGGCTGCCGGAAACGGGCGATGATGGCAGCGCCTTCCTGCGCCGCCCCCGCCGCCTCCGTGTGAGGATCGGGGATTTTGCAAAGCCGGATTTTTGAGGGCTGCTCTGGAGGCGTGGTGACCTCGGGAAGGTTTTGTTTCCCGGAGAAGTTCAGGCCAAACAGCCTCGTTGTTCTCTGAGCGTAAAACTTTCCACGCGCCTTCCAGTTACCGAGTCTTAGCATATGCAAATCATGACGCAATTAAATTCCCTCTCGCTTTCCACGCCCAAAAAGCAAATTTGTTTTTTCTGGCGTACTTTCGTAACTTTCAATTTTAATTGGTTTGGATTTTTTCCTTTTGTTTTTTATTAATTTGATCAAGTGTGAGCATATTTTCACATTTTTTATGACAGAAAGTTGGGATTTGCTGTCTGTATTTGATTTGTAGGCAGTGTTTAAAGCGTTGATAACATTTTGGGTAACTTAATTACTTAAGTAGCAATTCTAGTTTTCTTTAGATACCATCGAACTTCTTCCCATGATTAGTTAATCTTCTGGGTCTTAAATATATTAAAATTTCTCTTTGGAATTGGTAGTTTTGTTCATGCCTGTTGTGATTCTCTCTTTTTTTGTAGGTGGCTATGGCTACAGGTCAGGTGCTATTCCAGCGGTTTTTTTATACCAAGTCTTTTGTGAAGCATTCCATGGAGGTAAGAAGGCATTAAATTACATTTGTTGCCATATTTATCTTCTGATCTGTCTTGGCAAGTTGTCATCTGAGATGTGATCAATGTTAGGAACTAGTCTGGAGATTATAGTTATAGAGAAATGTGATTTTACAAAGTTGTTTAATGGTGACTTCTGTCAGTATTTGGAATTTTCTTGTTTTACCAATTTTTTTTTCTCATTATCCCTCCTTAAGCTGTTGGAGGAGCTCACTTCCTGAAGTGGAACTGATAAATTATGTAAAATACTATATTTTATGCTTATTTTTCAGCATGTGTCCATGGCCTGTGTCCATCTGGCATCCAAAATTGAGGAAGCCCCCAGGCGCATTCGGGACGTGATCAATGTGTTCCATCGCCTCAGACACCTGAGGGAGAAAAAGTAAGCTGAAAATTCAGAATAATCTCAACTGTCTCTGTTGTGTTTTAATTATTCAACTTTACAACAGCACCGTTTCCTGTTTCATAAATCAGGAAATATTTCAAAGGGATCTCACAAAGTGAGCTGGTCCATTTTAATAAATAAATATTTTTGATGTTACAAAGAATGATACTTTTAATTTTTGCACAACTCAACCTGAGTTTCCTTAAGGGTTGAGATGATAATCTTGTGAGTTTGACCTTGTCTTGCAGAAAACCTGTGCCTCTAATATTGGATCAAGAATATGTGAACTTGAAGAATCAAATAATAAAGGCAGAAAGAAGAGTGTTGAAGGAGTTGGGATTTTGTGTTCATGTGAAGCACCCTCATAAGGTTTGTACTTGATAAATTCACTATGTAACCAATGTTTCATGTTCTGTAAAGCTTTGAGGAGGTTGCCTGGAAGCTCTGTGGACTGCACATGATAATCAGTGAATTCAGTGAGATTAGTTTCTTACCATCCTGATGTTTTCTTTCTCATTTAAGAGGCTCTTACTAATTGTTCTCGTATCACTGCTGAGTGACGGCGAGGTGGCTGCAGGTGCTCAGTATTCCTGGAAGGCAGATTGGATCAGTAGGTAGCTTTGGTGGTGGAAAACATCACCTGGACTTAGATCCCCAAGCAGGGAGGAATTTGGAGGCCTGGGGTTGTCCTGATCACTCCTGGTGAGAACCTGCTGAGGTATTAAAGCTCTGTGAGCCAGTTTAGTGCTTGGAGTGTGTTAAAACCAGGCTCAGGCTTGGCTAGAGATGAGACAAGGCTCAACAAGTGTCGGTGTGGATGATACTTAAAAGATGCAATTACCTCAAATGTTTAAATTGTGCCCTAACTGGTAAAAGAACTTCTATTCCTGTGCCAACACAATCTGGGATCTTGCTCTTTTCTCCTCTAAAAAAATCCTGTTCAGAGCTTTCTTTTTGAGCTTCTTGACATTCAGAATTTCCTCTTGTCATCCACCCCAGAGGGCAGCTGTAGTTTGTTAATTGGGGTGAATTTTGCCATTATTCTTCCTCTCTGCAGCCTTGTTTTCCTTCCAAACCCAAGGAAAACCCTCAGAACTGAACAAACCATGGCACAGTGTTAGGCCTGTTCTCTGCAAGCACTGCCAACTTCCCTCACTGCTGATTGCAGTGAGCAGCTTTTTCTCCCAGGCTGCAGCTAAAAAAGGATTTGGGAGGTGTGTAGGAGAACAAAATCAATCCACAAAATCCCTAAATCAAAATAAATCCACAAAAATCTCTGAATCAAAGCCAGGTGAAGACAAGAGCTGGCTGAGTAGCAGGACAGAAGTGCAGAGCTGGTGTGGATAAACACTGGGGATGGTGCAAATGCTTCATGTGGAGTGTTTTAAGCCTTGAAAGAGGATCACAGATGCCTCATGGATGTCCCTCTGAAATAAGCAGGTGGCTCTCCAGATGCTTGTTAATAACTCAATAACCCATATCTTCCAGATAATCGTTATGTACCTTCAGGTATTAGAATGTGAACGTAACCAACACCTGGTCCAGACCTCATGGTAAGTTGATTTTCTTTGTTCTAAGAGACCAGAAGGGGCAGTAGCAGAAATATGTCACTTGAGGCACTGGGCAGCATTGCTCAGCAGTGCTTGGGGTCACCCCAGACAGCTCCACTGTCCTTGGTGTGCCCCAAACTCCTTCCCCAATGTTGAGCGGCCTCTTAAGTTCGAGGCAGTGTTTTAATGGTAAGGTAGCTTTCCACCCTGACTTCTCACTTCCCTCCTCTCTGCTCTCACTTTCCAGCTGAAGGGAAAAGGTTGGGTGGGTTTAGAGCTGTTCCCTTGGGTTCTTCTTCAGGGAAAACTTGGGTGTAATTCAAGCCTGTTCCCAGTGCTGGGAAATGGCTTTTCCCAGGGCCTGAGCTTGATTCCAGGTGTATCAAAACCTCAGCACAGATAAATTTCTTTTATCTGTGTGGAAAATGCAAGATGTCAGCTTCTAAGACTGGATAGATGGATAGCCTGGATTCATATTTGCCAAGAAATGTTCTCTGCCTTACTGCTCTCATTTAATAAATATTTGCTCGGGGGTGGGAAGCTTCTGTAAAATTCCACACCTTAAACTTTACCAAATAACGCTTTTTAAACCATAATGCTTTTTAAACAATACCAGTGGTCTAAAAGAAACACCTTTAGTGAATCCAAAGACCATATTTCTGCTGACTGAACTGTCTGGTACTGTGACCTGTGTGTAGAGAACCAGTTTTGACTTTTCTTTTCTGTACTCTTTTGATCAAAGGGTAGCCTCTGAGGGTAAGTGACTAAGACTTCTCCTCTGCTGCCCATGGTGCAGGGATAGCTGCCGTCTTCAGTCAACCCAAAGCTCTCCAAAGAGAAGGCTGGCTCTAGACAGGTGGTATATACATGATAGTAGAATAACTGGCCAACTGCTTCTTGTGCTTCTATTTTTATTTTTTACTCTGCATTTTTGTATATTTGATAACCTGAGCGTTGAAGTTTTGAAATTTTTTTTAATGTTATGTTTCTCTTAACTGTTATAATGTGATGTGTTTCTTACATGATAAAGCAAATTAAGGTGGGGTTTAAATCTTAAAAAGGGATGAATTAACAACAACAACAAAAAAATGAATAGTTTCCATTTGTAAACTAGTACATGTGTGAAGCTTGGAGACAAAATGTGATATTTAGAGACACTTTGCAGAAGCATTGCATGGAGCAGTGGAATGGGAGTTCTGGACTGCCAGGAATGTGCTGGTTATGGAAGGAGGGGAGGGAGGGAATTACCCCACTTGTAAAAGGGGTCAGATATTACAATAACACGTCTCTGTCCTGGTGTTTGTTCCTTCCAGTACCCAAAAACTGGTGGGTATCCGGTATAATTGGTTTTTGAAATGTGCATTTTTACAACATTACCTTTTCCTTAAGCTATTGTGACAAGGATTCATTTCCTCCTGTGTCTGACTGAGCCCACAGGGAAGATGAGCAGGGACCAAACTTGGAAGCTGGCATGGTTCTCAATTGGGCAAATCAGAAAAAAAAGCTTTGTAGCTTCCAGATGTTCAAAGTCTCCCTTTCCTTTATCACTTCTTTGGTCAAAAGGTTTGTGCTCTCTTTGTAGTGGGACAAGAACAGCAGGTTTAGAAAAGTTCCTTTCTCCCAGAAAGATGAGCTGATGGTCAGTGTTGCTTTTTTGGGGCAGCAGTTGCTGTTTGTGTAAACAAAAATTGAGGGGAGCTGGGGCAGGTGAGAGTTGGAAACTCCTGGGATTCCAATTCCTCCTCTCTGTCCTTGGAAATGTTGCAGGTGCCTGGCCTGTGGTCTCTGCTTTGGATATCTTGGGGGTCAGTGAATCCTTGTATACTGGGTACCCACATGGTTAATTATTACTTGAAATTATTATTTTAAGGATTTTTATTATGTCTGGTTTTAGTTTTTCTCCATCTGATATTTTATGTGCTCCCAAGTCTAGATCTTCTAAAGCACATCAGCTGACAGATTCACAGGAATTTACTTTGTATATTTAAGATTTAACAACATAATGCTTAAATGTACTGACTGGAATATGTGCAATATTTTACAGTTTTCTCATTCTGTGAATATTCATTTTAAGCAACCTTACTGAAATGGGACAATTTGGAAACCTTATTTCATGTGCCAAAGAGGAGATGTGCCTGAATACTGACTGTTCTCCTGAACTGATGTTCCCAAACACCCTGATTTCTCCTATGGCTGACTTTTTGCATCAAAAAGAATTCTGTTCTGGATGGAAATGGACCCTTGAATCCCTCTGGAAGTTGACCTGTGCTGAAGAGGACTGCATTTCATGGGAGAACTGCTCCAGGAGCCGCAGCTTTTACCACACACCTGGTTCTGCCCTATTGCAGGGGAATATGTGAACCTAAAATTCTATAACTGAGTATTTCTGAGCAACACTGTATGTTGTCTTGATGAAAATAACTTGTTTATTGCATGAGAGCAGGCCAGTAGAGATCCAGCAGCAAAAGGGAAGTTAAAATTGGTTCTCTTTTCACCACTGAATTTTCAGCAGTCAGACTTTTTATGTCACACGTCCCTCCCCTTGAGGGATTTATTTTAGTTACTTCTTTTATTTTCATTTTAGTAAAATCATTCAGCTTCTCTTTAGATTTTCGGGAATATAATATTGAAGTCTAGTAACTGAATGCAGAAAGAAGTAGACCTTGTAGAAGTAAAACCAAGTCAAAAACCCAAATAAAGAACCCCAAAGAGCTTTGCAGTGCCTTGCAACCTCCTGCTCTCCTGTTTTTCAGGAACTACATGAACGACAGCCTGAGAACAGATGTCTTTGTGAGGTTCCAGCCAGAAAGCATTGCCTGTGCCTGCATTTACCTGGCAGCCAGGACACTGGAGGTGAGCCACACTTCCATGGATTTGGGGTTTTTTTTCAAGCCTTTTAACAGGAGGAGAAATCTGAGCTTTGTCTCTCTCTCTCCTTTTCAGATCCCACTTCCAAATCGCCCACATTGGTTTTTGCTGTTTGGAGCAACGGAGGAAGAAATTCAAGAAATCTGCTTAAAAATCTTGCAGCTCTACACAAGAAAAAAGGTTTGGTTCTTTTTCATGTTGGGAGCCCTCAATAAAGGCTGCAGCTCAGAGCAGGAGCTGCAAAATTTGACCCTGTTTGAAACCACAGCTGCAAGCCTGGAAGGGAACAAAGAGCAGTCACTGTCTGGGACTCCTTGGATTTTCATTCCCCTCCCTGGGAGTGAGTAACCAGGAAAGTCAGTTCTCACAAGCAGTGCTCCTGTGTTCGCAGGTGGATTTATCTGATCTGGAAAGTAAAATAGAAAAGAAGAAATTGGCTATTGAAGAGGCAAAAGCACAAGCTAAAGGTCTGGTACCTGAGGGAGTTCCGAGCTTGGATAACACATCGGGATTTTCCCCTATCCCAAAAAATGGTAAGTAGTGGATAACTAATTTTTAGTAACTCTTCCACATTTTTCATGTATGTTTACCCTTTTGGGAAGTATTTACAAGTGTGGTTTGGGGCTTGTTGGGGATTTTTTTAAGATGGCTTCTAGCACTACTCAACTGGCAGGGTTTGAATAGCATTGTAACTTTGTGATTCCTTGAATCAGATAAAAGCTAAAATCAAATTAGTCTGAAATTAAAACTAGTTTAAACTTATATAGGCCAGGGGCTTGCTTTTATGTGGATTTGGCAATAAATTCAAATCCTTGCCACTGGCATGTTATGCTAAAGCAATATTGAAGCAGAGGTGCCCTGGCAGGGGTGGTAACATTTTGGGATGTTGGGTGTGGAATTTGTTGGTTGAAAATTTCCAGTCTGGTGCAGGTCTCACCTAGAAGACAACACTCACTGTCTTCTTCCCCAGTTTACCTTTCAAACAATGCTGAATAATTGGCAAGGAAAGGAGAGTGGTTTGCTGCCTTTTCTTGCAGTTACTTCAATACTTTGGCAGAAATGTTTCAGATGAATTTCTGCCTTCTGTGAACTTGTTGAGATCTGCTTGTGGGTATGCAAAGCACAGCTGTGCAGCTCTGCTTGGTGCAGACATGGGGTGAAGAGAGGCTCCAGTCCTTTCTGGTACTTTCCAAAGAGGTAACAAAGGTTTCTTCTTGCAGAGTCTCCAAAAGAGGTTAAAGGAAATAAACCTTCACCACTACCTGTGCAGGCCATGAAGAATGCTAAGAGGAAAACAGAGGGAGCCAAGAGAACCAGCTCCAACAGCCCAGTAAATGGGTAAGGTTTGAGAAGGAAGCAGCTGATTTTTTT
>VZTT01075839.1:0-29854 GCA_013400855.1 Buphagus erythrorhynchus
GGTTTGTTTTTTCTCTATAGACTTAATCTTGTTTCTTTGCCTCTCTGTAGGTTTTGGCAGAGCTGCTGGGATGTCACACACTTTGGTGCTGTGCAGGAATTTCCTTCTGCCTAGCATCTCAATATTTCACATCCTTTAACTCTATTTTTTTGTTTTCCTTTTTGAGGGATTTAATCTTTTGCCCTATGAAACTGCATAGATCTCGTCAGATAAACTGTATGAACAGATTTACAGGACACATAGATTTTAATTTTTTTTTAAATGTAGGACCCTGGTTTATGCAATATCCCCATGACATAATGAGACATCATCATTCAATGGGATGTGAAACACTTACTGTGACATTAGTCAGCTGTATGGTGTATTTGTGCATTTATACTTCAAATGCTGATGCTCCACACTGTATTTTCTGTAAGGTGTAGTGAGTGCATTCCTGGGATCTTTGCTGCAGACTGCTCATGGTCTTTGGATTGCTCCATAGTAGACTCTACTAATGTTAACTTTCCATTTGCATGTTTTTGTACTACTCCAAGAGATTGTTCTGTCTGCCAGTTTTAACTGTCCTCAATCTAATTTTTTTATTTTTTGATATACCACAAATTCTACCCTCCAGGAAACCCTAGAAAGGTAAACCTTAAAAATCCCACTTTTGTTCATTCCCTAGGTTTCCAATGTTTAAACAAACAGTGTTTGTTTTGGATTTATCCTCAATGTACTGTTATAATGCTGAGCTTACCACTGGAAAACACAGAGTGCTACGCAGTAAAATTTTTGGGGCTACTTGATCTCTTTTGAGTACTTGTAGAGAGTGTCTTTATTTACGTCTTATACTTTTGTCCTCACTATTTTGGAGCCTCTTCTAATTAATTTGTGTTGCTGTTGTGTTCCACATCATAGATGTTGCTTTGTTTTTGTGAATAAATAATCAGCAACTCTTCACATGAACCACATGGAAGACACTGTTTTTTAAGAGACCTGGTTTATATACCTTTGATATAACAAGAGCAGCCTGACTAAAGACCACTTGCCATACAGTTTGCTTATTCTTAAACAAAAATTCTCTCTGTCTGTGCTCACCTGTGGTTGAAAGCAACTTTGTTCCATGTCCATGCTTAGAAAACAGCAGTCATGCAGTTATACCTTAGTGTTCAGCCATGTCCTTATCAGTTGAATGTGCAACTGTTCATCACTTTGAAGAGAAATAAAGCTATGTATGCAGCTCTTAATGCCTGTATTAGTAGTGCATAGCATTGGTATTTGAATAATTATTCCCTTTCTCTCTAAAAGACCACCTGAAAAATGTGTGAGAAACTTATTGTTGACAAACATGCAACTTCCTCCTTATTCCCTTGGGTTTAGTCCAGTAATGTTCTGGTGTACACCACTTTCTTTTATGTCAGGTTTGAATAAGATGAACAAAATCACCATATTCCAGGATGTTTTGGACAGGGAGATGTTTGCTACTTCTCTCATTTTCTTTTTCCTCATCTCTTTGTTTGTTTTTTTTTTTTTTTTCCTTCTTCCTGGTAGCATTTATCTTAGCTGTATTCCTTGGCAAATTAAAAGGCAAGACAGAGGTTGATTTACTGCACGAGAATGAGGTGTACTTCAAGGTATATTTCTCTGTTTCTGTACTGCAAGTGGACAGAAGTTGTTCCTCCTGGTTGTCACTGTCATCTACGGAAGCAAATGTGAGCACTGGGGCTGTGGGAGTCAGATATTTACAGACTTGTGGCATCATCTGCTCAGGTGCTTATGCTGACTGCATGTCTCAGCTTTGCCATTGTTTTCCCTAGGTGTGGAAACTGTTTAACAGAATAAATGCCTCTTGTTTTGATACATTTCTCTTCTTCTATAAAAGCTTTTGGCAGAATTGTCTCCTACATAGATTTGCTGGACCTCGTGACATATTTAAAGTATCAAGCAATGCAACAAGCCTCAGTGGACAAGTCTGTCACCCACTTTTCTGTACTATGTTTTTGTTTTGTGTTTTAAGTATGAAGGCTTAGAAGTGCTCTGAATTTTGCTGTTACAAACATTGTATGTGGTCATCCAAGCTACTCTGGTTCACCTGAGAAGGATGAAGACTAGTCCTGCAGCTGCCACCACCTCAGTAGAAAATAAACATTCTTGATCATTTCCAAGCACCTGCACTCAGCTCTCACACTGACACTGTGACATGAACTGGTACAAAAGTCGCTTGGCAACCCTGTTAGAACTTTAAAAGTGTCATAAATTTAAATAAGGCAGGAATATTATAGTGTGAACTGGAGAGGAGTTGGAGGGAGTAAATGACTGAAGCTGGCACTATTTGCCTTTAATCCCTTTTCCATGTTCTAACTGGGACAAGCTCAGATACCTTCTGCTGAGCTTAATGCATGTAATGGAAGAAGCATGGCTCTTCTTTTTAATCTTCTTGGGGACTGGAAGCCCCTTTGAATGCCCTGGTAATCCACTTCCCATGAGAAAGGATGAAAGAAAGAGGAAAGCCTTTTTTTTTAACTTGTTTGGTTCTGATTTTTTTTGATGGGTTTAGGTTGTTTCTTTGGTTTGTTTGTTTGCCAGGGTTGGTTGTATAATTGTTGGATTCTGTGCAACAAAGCTTTTGAATTAAGGAAGCTGAATCTGGCTGTTAGCCTTGCACCTGCTGCAGTGCTGTGTAGTGAAGTTGTGCTGCTGCTTCCCTTTGCTGTTGAGCTCACACTCAACCTGAAACTGAACCTTGCATTGCCTGTACTGAGGGGGGAAAGGAGGGATTTTCCAGCAAAGCCAGAAATGTTCCTGCTTAGCAGTAATTCATCTTCTTTTACTTTCTGCTTGTCCCCTTATAGCACTGACCAGGAGGGACAACTGACTGGTAACTATTTAAAGTAGGAATCTCCAAGTTATGCTGACCAGTGATGGCTATTTTTCTTCTCAAGTCTTGTGACCACACTGTCACCATGCATGAGGCCTGGGTTTGTCCTGAGTTCTGCTGTAATATTCAGTTCCTATTCTTGTTCTCTTGAAGGTTTAGAGTAGAAATTACTCCAGTATATGAGTTACTGTGTATCTTAATAGCTGAGGGAAATATATTTTCTTTTAAATTTCACTGACAAAAGTTTACATTAACAAATTAGTTTCAATTTTCTTTTGAGGAAAGTAAAATGGAATATAAAACATTTTATAAATAAGGCAAAGCTTAAAAATACATGAAGATTTCACAAAATTGTGAAAAGAGCTAAAACCATTTTAGTTCTTTACGTTGTATATTTTTAAACTGACAGTCTTTAAAAATATAATTACTTTCTCTTTGCCTGACATTAAGGATGTTCTTTTATTGTTGTTCAGAAGGTTATTTCTTACTGTTACACCTCTAACTTGTCGTGACTCAATGCAAATTCCAGCATTTTACTTATTTCAAGAACTTTGAACAAGCTGATGTTTGAGATGAAGGCTTTTTTTTCATTACTTAAATTACATATTTGTGTGGGATGAGAATCAGATGGTAGCATTTTAGAAATGTAGTTCACCACTTCAGTCTTTTGTGCCAGTTATCTGTCTGGTCAAGGCTGTGATATAAAGGCTTGGAAATTAGAGCTGGCATCTGTAGGCCTCTCTGTTTAAAGCTAAATTGAGTTAATAGAAATAGCCAGAAGTAAGGACTGGAAAAAAACCAACCCAAACTGTGATGCTGAGAGTTGGAAGACAGTGGCATGAGGTGGCACTTGGGTAGTGGTGCACAGCATAGAATGTCCAAAGCCATGGAGAATAAATGGGCCTTACAGAAACCCTGTAGAATGATTGAACACTGTTAACCTTTATATGGTATTTGCTTATCTGGGTATATGCACTGCCAGATCCTGGAATTTGGGAAGTGCAAAAGTTGTTTTGTTTTTGTTTGGTTTTTTTAACCTTGAACCTAGCAGGTGTAAGAGTAACTCAGGAGCCCTTTGGAGTTTCTGTGCAGGAATCTGTCGCATTAAAAAAACCCCACCAAAATAATTTTCAGGAAAATATAATAACTTTAAAACCATAGTATTTGTCTTTTACACTTTTGCCATAGAATGTGTTATAGCTATGATCTGTGCCTGGGCAATAGATAGTCCCTTCTCCAAAAGTAATTAAGTTTTATTGTCAGCCAGTGGAAAGAAGAAAAATTCAGTGTCAGCATTGGTTCTCCAGCTGATAGTAAAACTGCTTTTAGCAGTGTGCACTTTATATTGTCTTTTTAGCTGTATTCATACTTAGCCTTGATGTGCATCAGAGGTCTTTTGCACTCCTTTATGAAGAAAAAAATATAATGCAACTGCACAGAAAATTAATGGGTTTTGTCTTTTCTGTGCTTATGCTTATTAGAAGTCCCAGAGGAGGCTGTTATTAACACAGAGGGTATTTGCATGTTCCTGTATTTAAAAGCTGCAACCAAGATTTTCAGTTGTAAAATCAACATTTATTTTTTAAAGTGTATAGTTCTACTCAGAGCACTGCAATCAGAAGACAGAGATGTACTGATTTGTAGGTAAAGTAGAGGCAATGCTAGGGATTTAATTTTAAATATCTGAGCCTCACTTGATGTCAAAAGGACAACTTACTTAAAAATGTTACAAAATTGTATGTAAATCATATGTGAGAATTGGGACAGATGGAGTAATTAAATGCAATTTGCTAGGTGGTAAAGCAGGGAAATGTTCCACAGTTATGTGAATTTAAAAGCATTGTCATAACTATGAGTTCCAATTTAAGTTTTGTCTGCTGTGCAAACGTGAAAACTCCTAACCATGCAGGAGAAGGAAGGTATTTTATTCAGGAGTATAAACCAGTGAGCTACTTCTGACAGTTGAATATTGCTTTAGCTGGGAACTTACTATACACTATTCCTTTCAGAACATTTTCATAAATACATAAATCATAAATTAATGGTTCTCAGCAAGACAGGCTGCTCTTTCAAGTTTGTTAGATCTGGTTTGTCTTACTCCATGCAATCAGACAATCATATAGTAAATAGGAAAAAAATTGCAAAGCCCCTTGGTAATTAAGTACCATGGAAATGTTGTTGTGGTGGCCATCAATAACATCAGTAATCAGCAGAATCCTACCATTCTCCTAGTATCAGTGACCTATGGTTTGGGGTTTTTTTAACTTATTTGGCCTTTTGAAATTAAGCGTTTTCTATTGGTTGTTACTTTCAGAATTCCTGTATGCTTTTTTTTTTTTCAGTAGGGCTAAAACCCCAACCCAGTAACAGTTGTTAGCACTTTCTGCCTTTCTTTCAAACAGATTACAATTTTAACTTTTTCCTCTCTAATTACAAGTAATTTTTTTATTTCCAAATGCAGCAATTTCATATACAAAGTGCTAGGCAAGAGGTTTATATTCCAGCATGCTTTCCTGGCTTCTGAAGTAACAGGGCAGAGTGATGCCCCAGCAGAAGATGGCAAAGCTTCTGGGCTGGCCTCCAAACTTCCATTTTGTGATCACTTTGCTCCATCTGGGCAGCACCTGTTGGAGGAGAGGTAATAAGTGAAACCTCACTCCAAGCAGTGGCTGCTCACAGAAACAACCCCCAAGGACAGGGAAACGCCTGCACTGTAATAAATCTTGTCTTTAGCAACATCAAGAGATCATCCAAAAGGAGGAAAGAGAACTAGTGAAGTTTGCCTGAAGATTCAGGAGTGCCAGTCACTTTGGGGCAGTCTGTGTTAGACAAGCAGATGACTTTGTACTTCTACTACCCTAAATTCTCACATCTTGCCAGCAGCAGAACTGCCTGGCTTCCTTAGATTGGGAGACAGGGAAGTCTTCTGTCAAAAGCAGAGAGAGAAGCTGTGTAACTTTTATTGCAATTTTTTTTCAGTCATGTCAGAATCGTGAAAGGATTTCATTTCTTCCTATTATCCCTTGAGACAAAGCTGAGGAACAAGATAGCTGCTAATCTGAAAAGTATGAGAAACTGAAAAAATATTGTCCCAGAGAGGTTTAAAAGAGGATGAACCCAAAGCTTTGGAGCCTGTGAGGAGCAAATTCAAGCAGTAACTGCTCTGCAGTGGTAGTTTGTGACCAAGAAATGATCTGCTATGGGGGGCAAGAAAGTCCAGCTGCAGAAGGGGCTGAACTGGCTAGAAGTAGGAATGTCAGAGACACACTGGATCCCTGTATGGGACTAGGAAAATATGATGGCAACTCTTTTATGCATAAAATATAATTGGGTAATCGTACAAATGGAAAGATGGGGTTGTACTTCCAGAGAAATTCCACTGTCTTTGTTCAGCCTGATTACAATCAATCAGACATCTGATAAGCTGTTATGAAAAGTGATCAATGTGGTCCATTCTGAATTTGTTAAAAATACTGACAACTTGAAACAGTTTTTGCTAGCAAATTCTTGCAGCTTGAAATGAAATAGTTATGTAAATTGGAACTGTTTCAGTGCTTTAAAGGTGCTGCATACACTGCATATGCTAAAAACTTTCACTTTTCTCTACACATGTTAATAATAATGATGTTCTCTACACATTTAATAATAACGATGTAGCTCTGAAGCATTTATGATCTCCCTTGGAGTTTTAGAATCAGGTGGAATTTATCAAATTACTTACTGGTTTTGTAAAGATTTTTAAAATGGGCATCTTAAATATAAGATTTCTGGCTAATGGTCATTGAGACTTTCAGTGTAAGTTAAATTGCCTTTCTGGTAACAAAATTGTATAAAGCTAAGCTGAAATTCCTCTGAAGCACAAGGCCACAGGCAGATAGTGAAATATGA
Organism: Buphagus erythrorhynchus; assembly: GCA_013400855.1. Taxonomy (NCBI): domain Eukaryota; kingdom Metazoa; phylum Chordata; class Aves; order Passeriformes; family Sturnidae; genus Buphagus; species Buphagus erythrorhynchus. Next base: position 6,746 of record VZTT01075839.1, read on the forward strand.
ACCTTACTGATGCAACTTATGGGAAGCTATTCCTGGTATTGCCTCCTGTTACCAGAACACATTGTGTTTGGTGTTGAAGGCACTTGAGGTCCTTCTTGCAGCAAGGAGATCCTGTGACTGTGGCTATATAAACAATGTGGAAATGGCATGTGGATAATGTGTAAGATTTTGTCATGAGGAAAAAACAGCGGGTTGAAAAGGTCCTTTAAGCAGGAATGCTAGTTCATGTGGCATAGCAAAATACCAGGAAAGTGGGAATATTTTTTCTTCTGGTAATGATCCACTGCATTGTTAGGGCTTAACTAGTGAGCTAAGTAAAAAGTAATACTAAAGCAAATTGTTTCAAAGTCAATGTCACAGTTTCAGAGCTTTCAGACTTTTTTCTTGCTGTTTCTCCTGCTTAGAATAGAAATATATATGTAAACCAAACATTTAACTGAAATTTTTGACCGCTTTTTTTCTTTTATTTTTTTTTTACAATCAAGCTTACTGTTGTGGGTTTGCTTCTTTTGAGAGCTTCCAGATTAATGACAATGAAGTTCAAAGCAGTGAACAGAAATGAGAAAAATAGGAAAACAAATATAAGAACTTAGTTCATAATTGTCATAGTAAAAATTGCATCAGTAGATCTCTTCTCATGCTCTGTGTCGGTTACAGCTGTTGATGAATGTAGAGAGGTTTCTTCTTTCTAAGGTGCTTTCATGGCTGTAATGATTCACCTATTTTGAGCTTGAAGAAACTTCTGTCTTGGTTTGAAAGACAGGTGTCTGCTAGAGAAAGCAGGGCCTTCCCTTGAAATGGAGAAAGTAAACCCCTTCCCTCTGAATTAGTATCATTTTAAAATCCAGGGGCTCTCAGGCAAAGATATGGGGATAGGAATAACAGTTCTTTACTAGTATGTACAAGGCAAACAAAACAACTACAACTGTAGAATTAACAATGAACAGAGCAGGAACCCAGTAACAGTTGTTTTAGCTGCAGGCACCTTCCCCTTTGATGCAGTTGCTGTCACGGCTGGCAGTGAGCACTGGCAGGTTCCCGGTGGACAGGGCAGGTGCAGCAATCCCCGTGTGGCTGCAGGGGCGTGGGGTGATGGTGGCTTTGCTCCACAAACCCTGGGGCAGTGTCAGTCCCGGTGCTCCAGCAGGACACTTGGACACAGCAAGCTGAAACGGCAGGGCTGGGAGCGGGGTGCAGCAGCAGAGGCAGCTCCCGGCTGGGTTATGGCAGCGGTAGTGGTGACCCTCCTCCTCTGAAGCCAAGAGGGAGCAACTGCCCACCCCACCACTTTCCTTTTTACCTGCTTCTAATCTTGCAGTGTCTCTGTCCCTTCCTCCGAGAGAAACTCCCAAAAACCAGAGGGGTTCCCCCTCCCCTATTTCAAGTACTCTAGCCATCTGTGCTTCTTTAGCAAGGCAATGGGAAAACATTCCCCAGGGAATGAGTAAAAGAAAAACCAACCCCCAACAACTTCAAAGCTAATTTCTCATTTTTCATTTGAAGTTTTAGAAAACTTCACTAGTTGGTGGAGACATTGCAGTGATCTTATTGATGCCCTCAGTGGGAATCTGATGCTGTCTGTCTTGCCACTTTACTCTCAGGAACTGGATCTCTTGGGCAGGCCCTTTGACTTTGCTTTTTTTGATAGCGAAGCTGGCTTTGAGCAGAATTTGGATGGTTTTCTCTCCTTTCTTAAATACTTCCATTGTTTTCACAGGGGCGACTGCTGCTGGCTGTGATTGCCCTTGCAATTCAGCTGGAACATGGATGTTTGTAACATTTGTGGGTTCCACTGCTGCACCACCAGACTGTCCTTCTTCGAGGCAGGGGGACAGTTTCTCAAGAGCTGGGGAGATGTACTCCTTTGGCATCTGGCTCATCTTGTGTATCTCCTTCACTAGAACCCCCACCCAATCTAGATGGTTCATTTCTGAGGTGGGCTGTGGGGCAGCATCCCTATTTTCTAGGGTAGGTATCAGGGTGGTTATCCAAGTCAGTATCCCCTTATCTCTGAACGCTAAATAGAACAGGCATATGAGCAACACCAGCCACTATATGACATCATTAGCATTTAGAGAAGATTTGAGCCATTTGAAAACTGGTAGGGTAGCCCTAAAGAGCTGGGTGAAGGGGTGGGAGAAAATTTCCCCTGCTGTCACTCTCTCACAGCAGGTACAATTATTAAAGTAATCCCAAACATACAGTTAGTGTGCAATAGCTGTGAATCCATGTACCTGCCTTCCAGAGGAAGTTAAAAATCCATTAATTCCTCACCTTATCAACCCACAAAATAAACTGGATAACAGCCAAAGAAGCCTTAGTTATAAGATCCATAAGGGGCTGCAAATGGGAGAAATATAGCTGTGACCACATGCCACCCGAACCAGGGTAAGCTAGACAACATGGTGCCACCTAACAAGGTTTCTAAATTCAGCATACAAAAAATTAAGCTCCTCAAGAACTGTTACTCCTTTTTCACCCTCTTCTCTCCATGCCCTCAGGACCCACGTTGGGCACCTATAGCCGTAAGGCTCAGAAAATCTCTTGTGAGAGTTTTCCAGTTTGAGTTTTCCTAAGGCTAGCCACTTTATCTATATGTAAACATAACAGAAGGATTAATAACATGATAATACACCTGTTGGTACGTGCAAGAAGCATGGGAAAGAGTGTCATTCTGTCTGCACCAATCAGCTTTATCCTGTCTTTAGAGTTGCAGGAGACTATACTTAAGGAATGCGTTTTAGAATAAACACGTCTTTCTCTCTCTTTCCTATCGTGAGAGGGACCATGTAGCTGTGTGTCTTATTTCCGCTGCTTCTAAAGGGTTAATTCATGAGCTGGGGAGAAGGAAAGAGCTTCTAAGCCCCTTGATTACCTCTCCAGTTTCCTTAAGTTATCTGGGAGCCAGAGGTTGCTGTGCTGTTGCTGTCATACACTTCTTCAGCAGACCCTTGACTTCCACTGGCACATTGAAGAGCTTAGATGATGCATGTTGTCCTTATGTTAACTTTCCTTTTTTCTGCAAAAGCCTTGCAAAAAAGCCTCTGTCCTTCCAGCAGATATTTACACCTGTACACTGGCTGAGACTCCTCATGGGAGTTTAGGACTGGCACTGCAGAAAATTCCCAAGAGAGCTTCGTGTCCATAAATAATAGATGATTATCCACAGATAATTGGTGATCACTGAAGTGTCACCATTTCATCACATTATTTGAGTGAATGTTTTGTACAGCAAGGTAAAACACATTTTACAGCCCTAGGGAAGAAGACTGGTTGAATAAGATTGTAGCAATGGACTGGTATTTGAGAAAACAAACAGTTTTTAAGTTTAAATTTCTGACTAGAAGGGCTTCCCTTTAACATTTGCCTTTTCTATATCCACTAAGTTTACCTGGTGTTTGCAGCAGAAATAGCCAAGTTTTCTTTAACCCTGAAAACCCATGAAACTGGAGGTCATTATCCCTTAATAGGACAGTAAGTTGGCAGTAGGGTTGTAAGATCTGGTATAATCTTTTCCTATCTCAAATTTTGGCTAAGGTACTGTATCCTTTCAGGTATTTCCTAAAAGGAGTGTTGGAGTCTTTTCAGAGTCTGTGGAGAGTCTGGAGTCCCAGCACTGAGGTTTCTGCATGTAATGCATCAATATTACTTGTTGTGAGTTTTGATTGCTGCCACTTAAATAATGCATGAAAGGTGCTTTTTAAATAAACTTCATCCTCCTCATTCCAGCTTCTTGGAGAGATCAGAGTTGTAACTACTGGAATTTTGGATTCAGGGAACATGTTTTCATTTGTATTTTAATTCTCTGTCATCGTTTACAAGGTTCTTTGAATCCAGTGGTGCTGCTCATTTATAGATTTTTTAATTCTTCCTCTACATTAGAGTTACTATGTTTTTCATATTTGTGACAGTAAAGATTAATCTGAATTGAGAAAGAGCCTGAATTATTGCAAAGAGCTGTTCAGCAGCAACAAGAGTTATTTGTTTTGTGTGGATAATGAGAGACCTTTTCCCCTAGGGACTATCTTCTGCAATGTCATGCTGCACAATTTCAGTTTTTGCGTGGCTCTTCAGCTCTGTATTCAGCAGATTATTGGAGTACTTGAACACGAGCTGTTCTGGGAGAGGGCGAGGCTGTATGTTAAAAGTGCAGCACCCAAACTTATTTCCATCAGCCTGGCAACAACTCACACTCAGTGTCCTTTACAAGTTGTGTGGCTGCTGTCACAGCTGCACCACCAGCACGGTGTGAATCATTACAGTCCTGTTGCATTCTGTGCAGCATCTTCCCTAGTCTCAGACAAAGTTCTTTTCTTTTCCTGCTGCTTTCGTTCACTTAAGCAGTTCTGCAGTACCACTGTAAAAGTTGCAAAGGTGAAGCTTGAGGCCTTAAGTGCACACTGCACATTGCTATTGCATGCATAAGACGTACCATAATGCCATAATGACAAAATGCATATTAACATTTTAGCTGCTCAAGTAGAGGCTTCTTTTTCCCACTTGCCTTCCAGCTGATAAGAGGAATAGAAAAATATATTTATGATAAAGAGAACATGCTGCTTATAGACATATTTCACTGACGTTTTTCCTTTTAATTTTTTGAATCCCTCCAAATACTTTTTTTTTTTAAATTCTGTTTCCGTAGGATTTCCTGATTTACAAAACGATTTTATCCTCATGGTGAAGATTTCAGAGTATCAGTCCTACCTCATGCTCAGTTGTACAGGGCATAATACTGCAGGATAAGTATCTGGCTTTGACCATGAGGGCTGCGCAGGGGTTCCAGACAACAGTGATTGTCCTTGGATGGTGTTCTCCAGATGCCTACCCAGCCCCTCTCTCACTGCTCTCCCTCAGTAGCAGAGGGGGAGGAAGTAAGAGGGAAAAGTTTGTGCAAGGTAAAGGCAGGGAGATCACTTGCCAGTTACCATCATTGGCAAAAACACTTGCAAGTTGGAGAAAATTATTTTCTTGCTAAGATGGAAAATCTATATTCTTTATGACCAATTTGATTTTTTTTTTATTGCAGAAACCAGTCAAGAATAGAGTCATGTACACCTGCCCCTCCATGTGTTTCACTGATTTTTTTGGTAGACCTTATTCCATAGTCTGAGTTTAAAGAAAATGCAGTTTTAGGTGGTGCTTGTCCATGGTTTAATTTGTTAAAAATGTGTACATTTCAATAGAGAATCTTTTTGTGTAGTTTCAGGTTTGAAAAGATTCTTTGAAGTTCTGTATACATAGAAAAATTGAATTTATTGATGGTGTTTGTTTTAAATCTTTGTAATGTGTGTTAGGCACAAAGCCGTACATTATTATAGCGTTATAAATCAACAGATTGTAGGAAGAAACTCTTAATTTTGGTTCAGGTCTGTTGAAGCAAATATTTGACAGATCCTGATAGATGGAAGTTGTTCCTTTTGAGCTGTGTGTAAATTAACTTAATAATTTCAATTAGAAGTGTGTGTTTTTAATTGACAGGCACAGACCTAGGGCAGCCTCATATGATTGACTGTTAGTTTTTGAAATGAAAAATCTTACTTATTTTCCTACTGGGAAGAGATGAAACTTCAAACTATTTTTACTCTTTACATGAGATTTAAGAAAAGAAAAAAAATCTCACTAAGGCTAAAAACATTTGTCTGCTATGAGATGTTGAGATTCTCTGGGACATCACAAATGATGGGCACAGGGTGAGGGAGAAAGTAAATGTAACAATGTCTCTCTCTTTATATTACTGAGTGATGAGATTGAATACATTTTGCTGTTTCACCTCTTACACACTCCCTCCAGTTTAGTCTCTTTTGTGTCTCCATTATCTGTGAATTTATTCCCATCCACTTATCTTCTAATGAGAGAAATCTAATCATGGCCGGCATACAGCCTGGAATGTAAATAGGATATGACCCATCATCTGGTGCTCTGTGAAATAATTATGGCCATCATTTCACCTATTTTTGTATGTGTTGTAAAGCTGGACCAAAAAAACCTACTGCTTTCATTGTTGGAGATGTTAAAAAAACCCCAGTAACAAACAAAACCCCCAAACCAATAGTTTTTTCATGAAAATAGCCTAATTTTTTGGCACCTTTTCCTTCCTAAAGCATGGAGCAGGAGAAAGATATTGCATGAGAGGCAGGATTGCAAACAATTCCTCTTTTTTCTTCCCCTGGCCCCAAATATTTTTTTTCTTGGTCATGTTTTTGTCAGAATACAAAATGACCAAAACATGTAAGGAAAATTTATTCTCTGGAGGGCAAAAAATCTAATTCAATAGCTTATATAAGCTTTTTTACTTCAGGGCTCTATTGTAGTATAGCTGTCTATGTGCAAATATAAACAGATTTTTATAGATAATATTGCAGTAACTGTTAACAGTGTAACTGGGGTATCAAATTTGGGGGCTTTGTCTTTAAAGGGCACTTGGGCAGATGACTGTTAAACAGCTCCTATACACACTTAAGGAACTGTTGGGCCATAATAGTCATAAAACTAGAAATAATTTTTGTTTTATCCCTCAGTGGAAACTTCAAGATTTAATATTAAGCATTTTTCAGTTAGTGCTGTGACTTAGTGCTTCTCTTGCCATTTTAAATTGATGTTTACGGCAGATACTTGTGATATTATGATTTAAATTAACAGGTAAGAAATGAAGAAATTGTCACCTAACCAAAATGTCAGGAGGCCCATTTTTTCTCTCTAATTAGGCAAAAAAGCTGCTAGATAGTTTACTGTGTTGTTATGCTCCAAATGTGCTCCCAAAGCGGAGTTGCTCCAACATTACTTTTTTCCTGCATGTTTAAGAGAACAGCTTTTCTTGCTGCTGTGATTTCATCAGTGAAATCTGGAGGAGCGTCTGGCTTAAAAAAATCTTGCAGCCTGGGGCCTTAGAATCAAAGCTAAATTTGGGTTGTTCAGCACTTACTAGTTCAGTGAATTTGTGAATAGTCTGTCATGAAGGCTCATACCATTTCCCTGGCTTGTGAAGGTCCTGTCCTTTTCACAGTGCTTGTCACAATAAGCAGTGTCCTGGGGAGCAGAGGCTGCACTACACCTGTGTGTGGATCTGCTCCGTGTCCACCTTCCATTGCTCCACATACTTGTCCTAATGGGGTTGGCATTAGGCTGGATTTGAGAGACTGACCCCAGATGAGCTGTTGTGAGGCACTCTTGTCTGATAAACACCCTGGTGAAGCCGTGTGATGACAGGAGCCCTGGCCTGGTGGCACCATGGCGAGGTGACACACGCCAGCCCCTGGCCATGGAGCTGTGACACAGCCTGTGAAAACCAGCCCTGGGTGGTGTCCTCTTGCATCCTAAACACGGGGAGACACTGCATGCTGGGAAGCACCCTGTGCTGGCAGGCCAGCTGCCAAGTCCTGCCAAGGTGGTGAAGGAGAAGGGGACATTGAAATACCTTGTCTGAGAGATTACTTTGTAGGGGGGGGCTTCTCTGCCCCACACTGTGGTCCTGTGGAAGTCTGTCCAAAATGGACTGTTCTCACTCCCATCCTTCCTCTGCAAGACTTTCCTGACAGCAATATATGTGCTTGGTATAAAACTTGCTATCTTAGCTTAGCAAAATGGTCTGTTTTTCTAGGCTTACACTTAGAAGAATGCTTCTAAAAAAACATGGTGAAAAAAAAAAAAAAGAGGTTTTGCAAAATACTACAGGAATGAAATCAAACCAGAATATTTCAAGAAGTATCTCAGCTGATAAATAAGAATTTATAGAGCTTGGATATAAAGTATATTCTCTTTATGTAATTGTGGTTTCAAACACAGTGGGCAGTGGGCTAACTGTGCTAACAAATTTTGCAGGACTTTTGTGATATAATTCTTTTTTCCTTACCTAATTTTTGGTTTGGTATTCCCTTGTTAATGGACTGGAGTTCGTGAAAATTTCAGCTACTGAAGGATGTTTTAAGGCAAGCTGATTTACCCCCTGAAGGGAGCGAGGGAAGGAATCTCTTAGCTTGCTTTCTCCCTGAGAGTAATTTCCCAGCCACTCTGGGCTCCACTCCCAGACTCCCTTCAGTTCTGTCCTCAAGGGATATGTTTGTCCTCGAGGCTCCTAAATTCAGTTAGCTAACATATGTTAAAGTAATTGTGAAGGCAAGACAGCTTGGTTTTGATTCATGCCAGCATCTCATGTTCATCCCTAGACTTAATACAAAAGTTACTTTTGACTTACTAACCTGAGTTGTTTTGCCATTGCTTGTATTTAATTCTCAGCTAGCTTTTTAAAGGTGAGAACAAATCTTTTATCTAATAGAGGTATCTGTCATCCCAAAGGAGTTGTAGTAACTTCTTTCCTGCTAGCACAGGAGAGTGCAGCTCTCTTCATCGAGAGTTTGGTCAGAGGGCTCTTACTTCTTTAGTTGATTTCTGCTTCTACCCTGGAATATTGTTCCAGAACTTCCATTTAGAGGGAGGGAGGGATCTAACCTACAACATGGAATTTTAGGCCAAGAAAATCTTCTTGGTTGGCAATTGAGTCTATAGTGGACTGTGCCAGCAACTGGGTATGGCTGCTAAGTGGTAACCACCACTCTATTCTCATAATCTTAGCCTGAACATAAGTGGGGTTTGGGTTGTTTTTATGTTGATGTGGGATAATGGACTCTTTCACGCGTACCGCTTTGCAAACAAAAGCAGATTGGTAAATAGGCTGGGTTAGATGTCTGGTATAAGTTAATGAAGTCAGTAATACCAGAATTTAAATTGTAATTTTCTTAAACTGCTGCTTTGCTCAAATTATGGATTTGGAACAGCAATCAAGACTGAGCTGAAAACGTTTTTCCTAACTTTTAATGTTTTCCCGAAGTACTTCCTTTCATATTTGAAATGAAAATTGACATTGTACATTGACTTTTGGTTTTAATTTTGTAGGGAGAAAGAGAAGTTAATTTGCCTTCCATACTCTCAGCACAAATTCCATTCCTGTCTAGGTAATACTTGGTTTAACCTTGAGTTTTGGCTGCTTATAGTGTAGGATGTTGTTCAAGGAAGTATTAAGCGGTCCATCTGCAAAGTGATCCTGCAGCTAATGCTGAATGCTGTAAGTTTTTTGTTAAATTAATCTTGTGGGTTTCTACACGTATTAGGAGCAAGCAGGCTTTTTGGCTGGCCTACTTTCTCTGTGTCCACAGTCCTGTAGTTAGGCTTTGGAATTGCTTGGCTGTTTGGATTTGGATGGTGTTTTGGTAAAGCAAGGAGCTACCATAGCCATTCTTTTTAAATCCTATTGCACGTGGTTGCAAAACAGGTTCCCAATAACAAGTTGTGTCCCCCTCTCTTCTCGCATGCAAGTCAGTCTAACTTATAAATAGAACTGTCCTGATAGAAAGAACTTGGCCCATCCTCTTGTCCTCTTATGCGAGTTTTGATTTAAAAATAGAACTGTCCTAGAACTGATATGTATCGAGGAGGTTGAGAAAGTTCACTTCTAGACACTGCTGTGATTAAGCAGCAAGTTACAGGGAGCAGTGTGTGTGTGAGTTCTCATCACTAATCAAAAGATTTCAAAGCACAGTAGCGTTAACTTGGGTTTTCCAAGGAGCTGCACATTTTCTTAGGCTTATATTTCCCTAAGAAATTCCTAAAATTTCCCTGTAGTGTGTTGTTCCTTTGCTGTAGCTTACTAAATCATACACAAAATACAACAAAATATGTGCTCCTCCACAAAGAAATAAATGCTGTGAACGTTGGAAAGATGAAAATGCTTCTGTGAGCAATGGCTACCTAGACAGTAGATAGTAGCTGCAATTTGTAATTTATTGAACTGCTGCTTTGATCATAGCATTACTGCAGTGTCTTTAAGCATATGTTCCTTCTGAATGCCAATGCTTCCTTAGCATATTTTAAGGTAATTCTGCCCTGGTATTTGCTCTTAGTTTTATTTGCTTTTTTTCTTTAAGCTAATTTCTGAAACTTTAAATTTTCCTTGTTTTCTGTCATTTCTTAAAAATGCAAAGTTTTTTTAAGTTTAGGTTTTTTGCTTGTGACACACTTTAATGTGCATAAGAGACTTTTCTTGGGTGTTTGAAAATCCTAATTTTTCCAGGCAGTTTTGTTTTGCATTTCTACTTCCATTTCAGTTGCCTTAGGCATTTAAATGCACAGATTTACACTGAGCATGCTAAAAGCCTAGGGATGGAAGAAGGATAGTCTGAATAATTTCCATAGTGTAATTTAGAGACGGACTGATGTCAGCAATCGCTTGATAGTAGTTTTACTATCAAAGTTAATTTGTGAGTCTGTAGAGGAATAAAGTTGAAAGGCTTGATTTGAAGAAGGAAAAGTAATTTATTTTTTCTTCTTTTTTTTCCTTTCTAAAAGCTTTTCCTAAGAAATCTGTTATGTATTTCTATTAAGTACTCTTATATCTAGTACTTAGCTGCCTCTTCTGGCTCCTTACCTGGAGTATAAGGGACAATTTTTTTGAGGTAAGGAGTAAATTAAAAACAAGACCTCATAGAAGTGTCTAAATGTTGACAGATGAATGATTATTTCAAGTGGTAGAAAAAGATCCATTACATTTCTTTTCAGCAGGGTTGCTATGGTTAGCTGAGCAATATGGGAAGAGAGGAGTGTGAGAGCTTTTCCTACCTCTCTGAGCATCTTGTGACTATAAAATTCTTCTATTGCTTATCTAGATTTTTCCTTCATGTTCTAAATATACCAGTGCTAGGGAGATTACTCATTTTTGTTAAAATGAGAGAGAAAACATGAAAAATTAAAGGGATTCTGAAGTAGGGCATTGATAATTCAATATCTTCAGTGCTACCCGAGTTATGGACAGGATATGATGTGTCCTAAAACCTAAAAACCATTTCCATCTCATGGGCTTGACTTGGAGGTACGCAATGGAATAACATACGTTCAGTGGGAGCCTGTGATATTCCTCCATTGGGTGCCTGAGATCAGGGAATGGTCTGAATATATCAGCATCTGACAGCCAACAAGTTGCTCCAGGAAGAGGCAATTTTTTTCTTTTTTTGTTCCTGAAGAAGCATGACTGTTTATAACATTTTAATTTAAAAAGTAATACAAAATTGTTTTCTATGCATACAATTAGCTAAGCATGCCACAAATTAGAGGCTTTCTTTTAGCTAGCTAGTGTAAGGGATCCAAGCCTGAACTTATTTTTAAGAACACACAGTTAATTGTACTTGAACTCTACCTATTTGGACTTAATTCAGAAAACAGTGTGTTGTCCAGGTGGATGCCCATGTAGTAGAAAATTGTCTTGAAGAGAGGAGGTTTGCTTTGTGCGTGCGTTAAGGATAGGATGTTATTTTGATTGTTTAAGCATTGTTTTACCCACTGTTAACCAGCAGAGAGCAGTTTAGTTTGTAACATAACATATAGAAAATTGAAATTGGCAAAGGCTGGGGTGCTTTTTCTTTCTCTGAGATGGCCATTAAAAGCAAACTGCCTGTGCAAATTACATTCCTGTGTTTGTGCATTATCGATGGTGTTTGTGCTGTGTACCAAAATATTGTCTGTAGGTATGATTTTCATCGTATGTCAGTGACATAAATGAAGATTCAAGGTTAATTTTTGGTAGTGTTTTGACAGTGTTTATTTAAACTCTGCACTGTATGAGGTCCTCGGTTCAGTTCCTCAGAATACCAACCTTGCCAGGCTGATGTGGGGAATTAACTCCCCGGTTTGGAGCCCCAGGGTCAGGTGATGCCAATTTGTTTCCAGCCCATGGAGACAGCGAGCTCAAGGACTTGTTGCAAGCACATAGAAAACAGCCTCCATCTGATGGTGCTGTTGTGGTTGCTCACCGAAATTCATTTGTAGGGAATGATCTGAGGAGAAAGCTTTCAGGCAAACAGCATTATGAATCAGTGCATTACATCTTCTTCTTTTCTTAGTCTGTGGTACACATGTTGTTTGTCGTGAGTGAGATGCTGCTGGAAGGAGGGTGAAGGATGAGAAGATCTGAAAGAGGCAGGAGGATCCTGACATGAACCTCATCCACCCCCAAAATCATGTATTAATTGGTCATTTCCTGTTTAAGGAAAACCTCAACGTGCAGACAAGCAGAGAGCCAAATATCACCCCCACTCCCTTACCCCCCAGCAAAATAACACAGCAAACCCTCTCACTGTCACTTCTGTCAGCCTCTGATGTGGCTGGTTTCACCTCAGAAATGGGCAAATTAGCGTTTTGCCACCTCAAGTCTGCAGTACGAGCACAGAGGACAGGCCTGTTGCAGGATGTCTGGTACCTGTCACACCCCCTCACCCTCCCTGGAGGGGATCCTAAGGGGCAGTGGAAGTGCAGGAATCTCCGGGTGTGCCTGAAGAGGCGCACAGCCTGACATGTGGTAATGACGTAATTCAGTGTTGAACGGCTGGTGTCATGGCTGTTGGTAACCTGTGCGATGTGTGTAATATGTCTGAACGGCCACAGAGGGGAGAGAATTATTGCTGTCAAATCTCTGGCCTCTCGTGATTTTGATTTTTATTTTTTTTTTTCCGTGAGACTTGTAGGGAAATAGCCAAAGCATTCAGCGGAGTAGGTGGCAGCATGTGGAAACATGATATGTGTCTTGCCAGTCGTGCACATACATGAGGCACGTAACGCTTGTGTGAGAGCTGCCTTTGCAGGGACCCTGCAAATCCTGTCATAGGAACAGGCAAACAAGGGAGGAGCAAGCTCGCACAGGCAGGAATAGTTGTAAATGTGTGTTTTGCTGAAATGCTGTTGCTGCTTTTATGAGATGAATAATTAATATTGCTAAGCTTATTGTTCGGAGTGGCAATTTTCATGTCCTTTGGACGGAGATATAGACCTGTTGGAAACGTAAACATCTCATCCAGCAATTTCTTCAGCAGCGCGTTGTGCCTTTTATTGTCTGAATCTGCCTGGGAGTGGCTTTAAGATCCAGTAACCTGATCTTTTATCACTCTTGGAGGCTTCCTTTTCTGGTATGCCCTGATGCATTCAACACATGTCGGTATTGTACGCGGCTGGCAATCCGAGCGCTCCGGGATCGCTTTCTGTGCGAGAAACGGGGAATCATCCTGGTGAGCCCCTGTGAGCGCTGCCGGCCGCCGCCTGCTGCACCAGCCCCGGCGCAGAGACTGGCAGCGCTCGGGGGCACCGGGCGGGCGAGATCTCACCGCGGGAGTCGAGACTGGCCGAGAAACAGGGAGGAAAACGCCTTTGCTTTTCTTCAGAGGGATCGGGCTGGTGTGAGAACAGCCCATTTCTCGCAGAGCGAGGCATGAGCGATTCCCGGCTGTGCAGGAGGAGCAGAGACTGCCTTTAAAAGCAGTTATTCTGTTACTCGTCTGAGAAGCGTCGGCAGATGGACTTTGGTTTCAGTGCTGTGAATACTTGAGTGGCTTTGCATGTTGGAATACAAGCAGTGATCTCTTTTATTCCCCTTCCCCTGTGCATTTACCTGCTGAAAAATGAGTGAGGAAGCAAAGGAGAAAAATGCTAAACCGGCTCACAGGAAAAAGAAAGGAAAAAAGGTAATTCCCTGTACAGACAGTCTGCTGTAATTCTGTTTTTGACTCATTTTGTGTTCGACCAATTTGCTTCTGGGTGTGGAGTGGCTTTGGTTTGATAATTTGTTTTGAATAAGGATGGTGGTAGAATCAGGATGGTTCTGTTTATGCTAGATGCTGATGGGTGTGTTCTTTGCTGGAATCAGTATTACCATTGCAACTCAGTTGTTTTGCATTTAGTATTCCTGGCTTTAAATATATGTTAGTTAAAGAATTTCAGGGTAATTATAGCTTTCATAGTGTATTCAAAATACAGGATTACAGATAAACAGGTATCTGAATGAAGCCTTTTTCAGAGGAGAGACTAATAATCAACATGTGCTCATGTAAATGAATATTATGGACATGGCTAAGAAAAACAAGTTTACAATAAGCATTAATCTTATGAAAACTGTGGTTTTTGCTGTGTGTCACTTTGATCAGTTTTATATTTTTTTAGGGCTTGAAAATACTGTGGTCAATTAAATTCTGGAATAAAATTCCAGTTTCAATGAGACTAATTTCTCTTATGGCATCAGCCTTTTGCCTGAAACTGTGCTTAAAAGACAAATTTGATTATTACCTTCTATGTTGCAGTTTTTTTGCTTTCCTGATATCCATGTTATTTCTACCTCCCGGTTGGAAATTGATGATTTTCATGTGTTTATACTCAAAAAACAGATTGCTAAATCGAGGAAGTACACTTCTTCAGCTTTTTCTAACTTGTTTTAAATATTAACTTGGTATTTTAATTTATAATGCGAATTCCCTGGACTGCTGTAGAAAAAGGCATCTGAAAGGTTTATCATTGTTGCAGAGAATATATTCAGACTCCCACCCTTTATTTTCTGAGCATGTTTTCCTTCCTACCACATGAAAGTGTATGACAGCCTCACAGTTAATCCATTTGCTTGGTGAAGGATTCAGTACAGATTGTTGAAAAAGCAAATTAAACCATTCTATTAAACCCTTCTATTTAAATTCTAATTAAACCATTAAACCCTTCTATTCTCCCAGAATTGCAAAGAGCAGTTTTGGAAGGAGGCATGAAAAAAATATAATTGAAATCAGTTTTAATGGTAAATTAGGATACCTTCCTGACATATGCTTCTGTCAGGGATGACAGGTTGCCTCAGGACTAGGAAATACATTTACACCTAAATTCTGGGGTGGGTTTTAAATTTTGACTTTAATATTTTACCATGTTATAAAAATAATTTTAATGGTGTCCAACAATATAGTTACAGTTTTATAGCACACACTACTTTCTATGGCTGAAGCTCATACAGATGATCCACACATTCTAGAGGACCAACCCAACTGCCAGCAAGATAGAGCAGCTGAGGGGATTTAGGATTAAACAAATTTTGGAGCCTGACATGCTATTCCAGCAATGGCTGGTCACAATCTGCTTGTATTGTCACCTAGAACAAGGTGATGTTTCTGTGGGGACAGCTGCCCAACCCAAATCCTGTCTCTGGTGACTGGAGCAGTGTCACTGGTCCTTGGGGGGTGGGTGGAGGAAACCATGGGACAGGTTTACATTTGTGAGCAAGGGAGGCCAAGGACACAGCCCCAGCACTCCATGTCCTGTGAGGTAATGGCACAGACTCCCCTTTTTTGTGAGCCTTCGCCACACGAGCTGCAGCCAGTGCCAGGGTGTGACTGCAAACCTTTGCCTTCCAACACGGAGTGCCTGCGGCTTCTTAAACCTGCAGGAAGTGGGGTTTCCCTCCTCAGTTTGATTCTTCCTTGGTTTCTTTGATTTTTTCTTTCTTTCTTTGATTTTTCCTAAGTTTCCAGTTGGAATCCTGGAGGTAGCTGGCATGTGCTGTGTTGGGCTGGAGCACGTCCATTAAGGCTGCTTCTCTGTCAGTGTTAGACACGGGCTTGACTCAGGATGGCCTGATGGGAACTACTCTGTTTTAAATAGGCAGCAATCATTTTTCTGGTCATGGCAGAAATTTGCCCTTCTTTTCACAGTATGTTTGGGGGAAGGTTTTAAATCTATTGTTTTGATTCAGAAGATGAATCCCTGAATGGCCAGTGAAGGTGTACTTGAAGAGCATTACTGAGCTAACCAAGAGGAGTTAGATAAACAAATGGTATTTGGCTGTAAACTCCTGAGCCAGGTGAAAACTTAACTGGGTCTGTGGTTCCAGTGAGTTATGCCACCTGTCCATCCTAAAGAAAGTATCCTGAAATGGCTATTTCCTGCCTTCCTGTTCCCTTTAGATACTTCCTTTCTTGGCAGCTGTGCTTTCTCCATATTTAGCCTTTCCATCGCCTTCTGTCTCGTTTATCTCTAGAGTTGAGTGGTGGCAAGTCTTCCTTCTGGTCTTTGACTGCCATTCATATCTCATCCCCTCTATTATCCACTCTTGGTTTTCCTGTTCTTACACAATTTCTGAAATAAATATGTAGGAGGGGCAGCAAGGAAAAGGTCACACCATTTGCTATAGGTAAAGCACAATCAGCAGTGTGTGTTCAGATTTTCCAGTTATATGATTAGGTTGCACCTCGAAAATAAGCCTTCATCTGGAAAACAGGGTCTCACTTCTGAGCATAAAGACATGCAGTAGCTCTGCATTTAGAACAGATTGGCCAAAGGAATAGATTTTCAGCAACTGTGCTGAAAATACCAGTCTTGGTGGGGAGAATAAAGATAAGAAACCACACAGGAGGTGTCACTGAGATTTGTTATGAAGGATGGACAATTTAGATGAGAGCAGAACAATGCCTTGTTTTAGCACTGTGGTATTCAGTGGGGATACAGCTTTCAAAGGATGATGAAGGTATCACATCAATATTTATTGCTGAGGCTACACTGGACGGGATTAGCCCTGATGGAATAGGAAGCCTAATTAGTTTCTCTGCTTCATCTTTCAGGGTTCCTCCCTACCAGCAGGCTGTGCTTCTTGTGCCTGAGCTTCAGTTGTCCTGCAATTTCCAGCCACACTTTTACAGCTTCAGTGTTTTGAAACTGTTGAATCCCAAGGTGTTATGGAGGGGCTTTATCCTGTATGTTTGTGTCATCACTTTCCAGTAAATTTTGGAATCTCAATTATAGGAAAGCATTGAACTCAGCTGTCATTAGAAATGTAAGATGTGCATTGCTTTTTAACAAAAGAGTATTCTTACCTCTTCCCCTTCAAACTGCAAGAACGAAATTAGCCATGAAAATTCCTTGGTCCTCTGAAGCTTTAAAAGATAATTAGAATGCAGAAATTAAAAATCAATTAGACCAGCTCAAAACTTCTTTAGTAAATTTTTTTCCCACTTCATTTCATGGTTATTTGCTGGGCATCAGTCACTTCTGAATAGTGGGAAATTTCACATTAAACTCTTGTACCAGAAACTTTGCTGAAAATGCATTTTTTTTGTTTGTTTTGAGGAATCTTTTGTTCCTCTTCTTCCTCTGCCTCCTCCAAGATCTTTAGAAAACCTGCACAATTACTGTTGCTGATGTCTCTCAGTGTATATATTGCGTAAATCAGTGATGGAAACTCCTAAGAGAAATGTGTAAATAGAGTTTCTTCTTAAAAGTACACAGGAGAGAGCTCATGCTGACCTCTTAAGGTCATCCTAATCTGTTTATTAATTCACCTGTCTTCCTTGCTTATTTGATCTCTGTAGCATGATTTCAGCATTGTGTTCCATTGCTTTCTATCAAGAATGAATGCCTTGTGCAGGGAAGAGCCAGCTGCTTATGCAGCAGGTGAAAAATCAGTGTTTGAGGTCAGGCTGCTTAGGGCAGCCAGCACTGTTTTCTGGACTAATAGGCAGTTTAGCTCAATCCACTTTTCTTGAGCCAACACCCTGGGCTCACTGCACTGGGAACACACTTTGCAATCTCTGCCAGGGACATTTGCTCTGTTGTAACTCCAAGGTTTGACTCAGCAGCCTTAGTGGCAGTCTCCAGAGGGGACTCTTCCGTTGTGGCGCACTGCTGAAAATCTGGTCAGCAGTGTGTCTTTGGATGAGAAATTTCAATAAGCAGAAATTTCAGTTTGTGTGGGGACAGGTGCTGAGAGATCAGAGGCTCCTGGGTGTGATGAGCTATTCCCTGCTGCAAGATCAGTAGTGGTCTGGAAGAAGAGCTGTCCATGACTCTGGTGGAACTGGGTCAGGTCCTTTATAAGCAACACCTGTCTCTCCTGAAATAACATTTCTGATTTCAGTGGAGCCAATATCAGGGGGCTTGAGCTCTTGGCATTTCATCATTATGTAGTGAAATGATTAATCTCTGTGTGGTTGGTGGCAGTGGATCTTCTGGTGCTTGTAATTCAGCACCTGTGAACAACAGCTTTTGTCATGACGAGATGAGCAGTCATGTTCTGTTTCTGATATTTGTGGTGGTGTTGCACTCCTTTCAAAGCTGTCTTTTACCACTAGATTTGCTAATGTGGTTGCTTCAGTTCCCATGCACGTTATTGTTGTCGGGGGAGAGTATTCACTGCTGTTTGCTCCCACAAGAGAAGCACTCATTGCTAATGGTAGAGTAAATGCTCGTGGTAGGCTTTTCTGAATAGTTTTGTAGCTTTTAATTTATTCATAAAATTAAATTATTACATGGAGTGTAAATTGATTTCTAAATTTTGGTTGTTCCTGACAAACTGAGAAATTGAAATCTGCTTACATTTGTGAAACAAAATGCAAACAGACTCTATAAGAAAACCTTATCTATTCTTGTCTTGGTAAATAAAGTTTATGCTATGTTGTTAATTTCAATTTTCTGTGAGTGAGAAATGGTTCCTATAGATTTAAATTTAATTATATGGCGATTGTCTTAATTCTTAGTATGTCAATACATCCTATGCTGAAAATTGAATTTGGTGCATGATAAATAGATTTGGGTTGGCCTTGCTTGCAAATTTCTACTTGTTCGGCTTTAGCATCCATTTTATTGATGTTATAGATTTTTAACCTCACATTTTCAGCAGATATATTAAAGAGGAAACAAAGCACAAAGAGCCCCTGAAACTTCTGGAATGTACTCATTTGCATGTCCAAATAGTAAATGCCCAGGAACAATGAAATGGAGTAGTTTTCAATCATTATGACTGTTCTTAAACCTAATTGTTTTCTGAAACTTTCGGCTTTAAAACAGCTTTCCCTTGAATCAAACACATTTACATTTTCTTGCCATCTTGGTTTTCTGAACTGACACAGAAAAATTAAAGTGTATTGATTCCTGTCGCTCTGACTGGAATCACTTTGGTACACAGTAATACTTTTGTCTTTTATCATACTGGAACAAAAGAAAGCATATGTAATGGAAAGTTTGAAATCTTACTGTTTTGAAGGTGCCCATTTCAGAAAAAGGGTACTTTGAAAGTACCCTTTTCCCTGGCGAAAATGCTCTAATTGACATTATCCAACTTTGGTAGTATTGGTCAGCAGCTCCTGGCCCCTAGGCATATATGGTTCAGAAATTGTAGGGAAAGGTTGTTATAGTCTATATGAAATGAAACAGCATGGTGTGTTATGTTACTCATGTTTTTAACATAATTCACTCTGGATAAGTGACACAGCTTTTAACTTGAGTGACAATCCTTCCATCTTGCTGCTCCATTACTACTCCTGCTGAAAAAACAAGAATTTTTTTTAACAGAGGAATCTTGCAGTTTGTGAGAGAACATGAAACCTGAGTTAGGTTACTGAATTGTGTGTCATGAGTTCATCATAAAGTTTTGAGCTTTTCCCAGAAAATTAATGTGTGAATAGTTCTTTCTAGTGGATAGGTCTAAGAAGTTGAAGCACACCTGTGGAAAAGTGCTTCAGTTGATTTCTTTTTTTTTTTCTCCTCTTCACCAAATTCTGTCCCTCTTGTGGCAATCTCCCCCTTGTTTCAATGAGCCACATTTTCAGCTGCTGTAGGACCACTCATTTCCCCATGCTGCCTTCTTTCTAAGGGATGTGCTGCCTTCCCCCTTTTTGTTTTTAAATTTCTCGTTCAGCATCTCCTCACTGGGTTTCTGAGCTATTCCTTCTTTTGAATGACCCTGTCAGTGCATGTCCTCTGTCTGGAAGTTGATGGCCTTGAGTCTAGTTGTGGGTTGAGCCACCCTTTCTCTCAGTGCATGCTGCACTGCCCCTTTGTAGTGGGTTTTCCATCTCCAGAATGGAGCTTGTGTGTTTTCATGCCTTCTGTCACCCACAGGACTGAGGCCCCTGGAGCAGTCCATTTCCTTGGTGGTGCTTGCTGGGTGCAGGATGGCAGAGCAGGAGTGCAGTGGGAAGTGTTCCAGCATGACTTGGGTTGTTGCTGGTGCCTCAGCTGGAGGACTTCCAGTGTCTCCTACTCCAAAAGCTGGGCACTTACTGTCCAGCCAGGTTGTCTCCTTCGCAGTAAATTGTTTTAAGTACAATTAGGTTACAATTAGATTTGATTATGGAAAGTGGGCTTAAGCTGCAAAAGGCACGGTGGATCAGCTCCAGTTTCATCCTGCAGTTCTGCAGTCATCAGTGCGACAGGGACCGATATGAAAGTTTTTGTAACAGTCTTTATTAAATCCCTGCGTAAACTTCAAATTATTCTGGATCTATGGAGACCTTTCCCAGGTTCCTCAGAACCTGAATGGTCTCTGTTCAGCCTCCTTTTTCCAAACCCTATGACTGATGCAGCCATAGAATTCAGTAGGTCTTAGTGATAGCACCTGGGTAGGTCTGGTAGGTGTTGAAGTGCTTATCACAGTTATATAATGGTTGTTACTTAAGCTAAAAATACTTTGATCAATCAGTCAATCACAGACTGAGAAAACGAACTACATTCAAAGGGCATCCCCCTTTGAATTCCTAACAGGAGCCTGTGTATCTGCATAACCCTGACTGAGCATGGGCTTGTTCCTCAGCCTCCTCACCTCATTTCCAGCTTGTGGAGGTGGTGTTGGAACCTGCAGCTTTCGTCCACCTTTGGCTGACTCCAGGTAGAGTAGGGGATGGTGCTGTGCTGAGTTCCAGGGTGTAGAGAGCCAACACCCTGCTAGGAGGGAACTACTTCTATCCCCTCTTTTGTTGAAAATACCAAGGTAGTTTAGCGGGGAAGAGGTAATTATAGGGGTAGGCAATTAAGGGGTTTAAGCTGAAAAAGTAGATGTTGCTGAAGCTCCCTATTAACTTCATATGCTGAAAACAGGACACCATGCCTGGCAGTTGGATCTTTCCCTTGTCAGAAAGGTTCACCTTCAGATGTAAATCTTAATGCTGTATAAAACTTCTTATTAAATTGGTGCTGGGTACTTACTTCAAGCGATGAAGCTTGGTGGTCGAGCCAATAATGTAATGAATTCTCATTGATCATCTTCTAAAGACCTCAGACTTGAATTTTGGAATATGTGTAATAATAATGTATTTTTACAGAAACAATAATTGCCACATTGTCTCCCAGTTATTTTCTAACTTGCTAATGGAGGTGCAGGTTGTTGCATCTCCTTGGCTGCCAGGTGCTGGCTCAGTTAGTTGAAAGTATTTGCTGGATAAATGGCAACAGGCATGAACTTTCCTATCTTTTCTTTTCCAAACCAGCATGGGGCAAACTTGGCATTTTTCCTTTAGCATGGAAGGTGAGGAATTAACTGGCTAGGTAGGGTAAAACTACACATGTATATTTTATTTAGCAGTTCTTTGTAATATAAGATACCCCATGTCTTACTATGCCTAAATTAAATGTATAGCTAAGTATATTTAAGACACTTAAGGTGTTACCATCAGAGACTTATTTCAGGTTTGTGCTTAAAAGAGATTATGTATGCTGAGAATTCTCTATGGCGCATTAGCAATTTGTGAATGTAATTGATTTGTCTGAATCATTTTTTAAGCATCTTGCATTGAGAAAGGGAATAACATAAAGAAATGTGGTGCTTCATATTCACCATTAAATCTGTTTCATGGCTTTGTTTAAAACTGCTATTTGGGAATAATACTTTTTTGGGTTATAATGGCTATATAACCATTATATATTGCTGAGGTGTATGTGGCCTTCTTCTAGTTTGGTGTAAGTTTATATTTGTGTCAAACAGATCACTGCAAGCTATGTTCTTCCTCTGGTTTTGGGTATGTTATTCATGGAATAATCTGTAGTGAACAGTTTTATCAATTTTGGTCTTAATGAAATAATATGAGACCCAAAAGGTAAAAAGAACACCAACAGTACAGTTTAGCTGTACTCCCTGGTATTTGTGTGATGTCCCCTAATGGTGTTTTTAAGGAGATCCTTAGTCAATGAGTGGCTGCTGCTTTTAAACAAGGTCCCATCAATGATTTCATCAGTCAGTTTCTAAACTAGAAAGTAAGAATCTTTCTGAAAAGCTCTTGAATATGTTGATAAGACCCTTTTAATGATTGATTCTACTGTTCTGGGAGTTGCTAATTATCTTGGAATTTGTGAGGAGTGAGTGGGAGAATCTGGGAAATGATGCAGGTGGTGGAGGAAATGGAAGCAGAAGGTCCATCCATGGTGGCATTTCCTTTGGCAGCAACAGGGAGAGGACACTTATCCTCTTCTGCTCATTTCCAGCATTTTCCTTTGGCTGGGGCGGTGCCTGGGCTTTTTTGCTTCCTAAGAGATACAGATATACTGGTCTTCAGCCTGTGAGAATAAATGGTGTTTGCCAAAGCACTCCAAAACAGGAGGTGCTGTCTATGATGAAGAGGAGATTTGTCCTGATAGAGATGGCCCTCTCCAGGCAAAATCTCAGCCGAGTATGAGGGATGGGAATGCAGAATGCAGAGCCCTCAGGCAGATTGCTCAGGATGCACAGGTACTCTCCTCAGATGGGACTAATGCTGTGCAGGTGATTCAGAGGGCTCTTCCCCTTTTCCCTGCTCCTCTAAACAGACCTGTAGTTTCATTTACTTAATTACTGCTGTGTGTATTTGCTTGGGAGGCAGTATCATTACTAATTAGTAATTAATATTTGCAGTAGAATGCCAGCATGGAGTTATCACAGGGGAAAGTCTTAACAAATGGAGTGATGTCACTTGGAATAGTTTTCCAGCTGAAAATTTGTTATCAAAGATGGTCTGTGTATTTGGCAGCTGGTTCCACTCACATTCTATTGACTCTGAAGGACACATCCTAGAGAGGGGTTTTATTTAATAGTCAATTTATTTTAGAAAACCTAAATATGGGGTTGTCAGTCCACCCTAAACCATGGTGAGATTTAGCTATTTCAGTCATTTCAGGCACCACAAATTTGAGCTTGTTTGGTACAGAGTGGTTTCTCAATCACTTTTTTTGTCTAAATTCAGTTTTCAAATAAGTTGGATTTAGAGCATTTCTTGCTCTTGGTGCGTGTTCATTGCATAAATCTTATACAGCTCCTTCAAAAGAATAAATTAACTGATGAGTAAAAGTGACAATGGAAGCAATTAACCTCTTTCTTTTCATTACTACCTATCCTGCACTGTGTCTCTTCTTATTAGAGCCCCTTCTACACCAGTTACGTGCAATGTCCTGGCATTCCTTGCCACTTGGTAAGAAACAATCTTCTGTCATTAGGAACATCAGTTCCTAATAGTTTTGAAATAGTTTTGGAAAGCAAAAATAGGAAAAAGTATTTCTTAGGCAGGTGAAATGAGTAAATAGCTTTGC
>VZTT01075841.1:0-64643 GCA_013400855.1 Buphagus erythrorhynchus
AGTAGTAGTAGCAGTAGTAGTAGAAGAAGATGAAATTTTGTCCCATCTCTGAGAGAACATTTAGCACTTGCCCTCTGCTGTATCTGTCCGTAGTTACAACTTTACATAGGATAGGCAGAAAGAAGGAAGGCAGGGGTGAAACCTGACAGCAAAAAAATCAATCATCCAGTCCTGAGATTTATGCAATATAAGGAATTGTATTTTGCCTTTTCTTTTACAGTGTCTGTTATCACACTGATGAGCCTCAGTCTAGAACAATGTCATTTTTAAGACCAGTTTATGTGGGTGGCTATTCTAAACATTGTTGGTCAAAGTTGCATATCATGGAGGTCACACAATTGGAGGAAGCTGTAGCCATGTGCCCAGTGTATTGTTGACACAAGGCAAGATGTCTTTGTTTACTAGACACGATTAGATCTTTTTTTTATGTTAAATGCCCTTTCCTGATTGGCATTGCTCACTGGCATGTTTCCATGCCAGACCCAGCAACAGCCTTTAGTCAAAGGAATCAGAAACAGCCAGACTGGTGCCTGTGGATAATTCTGCTGACACTTCTGCCTGGAGAAAGCATGCTGCCACATAACCCTGACAAGAGTTTTCAGCATTAGCAAAACCTTATAAACTGCTAATAGTCAGTCTTTCCAGAAGAAGGAAGAGAAGTGAACCTAGTGGCAGCAGACACAGCTGCTTGCTGGCCATCGGGATCACCTGCCCCAGTGCTGCACCCAGCAGTGCCCAGGCATCCTCTCCAGAGCTCTCCAGAGCAACTTGAACCCAGGAGGCAGATCGTGCTCTGAAACCCTGGATGAGCACTCACACATCCCTTCCAGTGGCTCTGCCATGGGACAGCATTTCCAGCAAAGGGCAGTAATAGAGCAGAAGACAAGAGTTATTTCAAAGTGCTGAAGTCCTTTCTGCAGTGAATACATACTCAGCTGTCATCATATGTAGGGTCCCTGAAGGCAGCCGTCTGATATTCTTTAACTTCCAAAACTGATGCTAAAACAAATCGACTGATGCCTGTTCTCTGAGTTAATCTGTCTATTGCAACCAACAAAACTGCTTCTGCTTGCATTTAATGTTCTCTATGAGGAAAGAAAATTTTTCTGACATTTCTGGCAATGTTAAATAGCTCTGCACTCAGTAACCCACAACGTGCATAAGAAAAATATATGTTTTAGAATAACCTCTACATTGCTGTTTCCCTATTGCTCATGCCTGTGTAAAGAGTACAACGGGTTCTTGAATTCCTTCAAAGCATGACATACTAATCCTCACAACTACCACTTATATGCTGAGGAGGATTTTCTGCCATACCCACTCCTGTCTTTTAAAACATCACCCTCAAATTGATTGAATAAGAGCCGAGTATGGAGATAGATCATACACTGCCACTATTTGTTCTATGCCACCATGCAGAGAGTAGTGGTGTGCTGTCTGTCCAGCTCTTTGACTCATGTTTTGAGGAAGCCACCATGAGCTGCTGCACGCAGAATAATTTCACATGATTCCTGAGGTATTAGGCAGTCAGCAGAAGTGAGGAAGCAGAAATAAATCTGACTTTAAGATGGGAAATTTACCACAATATATTCTAGATGGGGGAAAAAAAGTGTTTTCCCCACTTACAGCTGAGAAAATGCCAGGTCAGTCTCTAGGTTAATATACTTTTGAACTGGGAGAGAGAAGGTGCATCTGTCTTGACTCTATAGGGGGAAGACAGATTTTATCTCATTGATTTCAAGAAAAAGGAAAAAAGGAAGAACAACTTTAGATGGTATTTATAGGTAGGAAAAAAACATAATTGGCATGTTCCATAAGTACAGAGTTTCAGTCATTAAAGTTTTAATTACTGCTGCCATGAGTAGTAAGAAAGATAACAGAGCATGAAGCAATCATATTCAAGTGCATAAAAATCCTGTCTTTGCCTTTACTGGGAAAATAGCAGCACTGTGCTGGCCGGAAAAAGAAGTTTTGCAAATAACATTGAGCTGCTAAGCTCATCACAGAACCTAAAATGCTGGGAGCAATTATTCAAAACCAGGATATAGCAGGATCATCTCATTTGTCCCAAAGGAAAGAGGATTCACTCAATCACTCTGAGACTTTCCATGAGGTGCACCTAGGGTGAGTTTGGAGGGGATCCTAAGAGGCATGCAGATGAGGCAGCAGAAGAAGGGATCCCTGAGCAGTTCAGCCCTTGATTATTACCCAGGGCCAGTGCAGCAGCTCAGGGTGCTGGAGCTCACACGGATACCAGCACCTGAAAAGGTGAAGCCACATAAGGTACTGTCATCCTGAGGAGCAGAAAGGCTCTGCAACATGATCTGATCTCTCTGCTCTTTCTCATCAGCCAGCAATTTAATCCCTCTGC
Organism: Buphagus erythrorhynchus; assembly: GCA_013400855.1. Classification (NCBI taxonomy): domain Eukaryota; kingdom Metazoa; phylum Chordata; class Aves; order Passeriformes; family Sturnidae; genus Buphagus; species Buphagus erythrorhynchus. Next base: position 2,372 of record VZTT01075841.1, read on the forward strand.
AGATAACATCTCACAGGACAGAAAGAACAAAGCCATCTCTACTCAGGCAGTGTGAATTTATGCAATACCACATAGATCATGTCCATATGGGCAAATTTACTTTCAACCCAGACTGAGATGACTATGTCAATTCTGCCTCCAGCCCAAGCTCTACAAATTCTCCCTGTCTATCTTGGTCTGCAGGAGAGTTAATTAGCACAAGGGAAAATCAGCTGAGGAATGTGTGAATAAATTAAGGATGCCTGTCAGAGTTTATACTCTGGTCCTAGTATTTTTATTATGGTTGGGGCACCCAAATCAGTTTTATTTGGTCCAGGCACAGCTTTATTGCCACTGAGCCAGCTGGAAGCATCATGTCCACAGCCCCAGAGCACAGCCCCAGGAGCTGGTACATTTAGCAGGCTCCATGCCTGATTCCCTCCTGCTTCCTGCTCCAGGAGCCCAGGAGCAATGACCCTGATCCCACCTCAGCTAGTTTCCAGCACCCACGGGACAGCACACAATAACTGGGAAACCTTCCCTGAATGATTTCACCTGGCAGCATCATGCAGAAATTCAAACTGGCTTTGTGTAGAGCTGCCTTGGGAAGCCATGGTATCTGTATGACTCAGATATTTCATCCTCACTTTCCCCTGGATAATTAGAGCTGACAGACATAACAGCAGTAAGGAAACATGCAAAAGGTTAGGCTACAGACTATCATCCAGGAAAGCACTGATAATAGCAGGAAAAAAATTAATTTGCACTTTTAGTTACCATTGCAGGACTTTTGTTTGGTACAGTTTCTGTGTCCTTCACATGCATATTAAATGATGTAGAGCCCGATCCTACAGCTTTTATGCATTCATTTATTTTGAGCTCTTGCTTATGCAAGAAGGTGTGTACCTGCAAGACTAAGGTCTAAGTGATCATTTCCATCTCCTTCTTTGTATATTATTGATCTCTCTGCACTTTTGCTTTATTTCCCCTGGAAAAGCCTTTCAAAGCGAAAGGCAATGAAACAATAGTTCCCTCTACTGGGAGACCCCAGAATTCTGGAAATTAGTGTGAAATGTTAAATTATTCTGAGCTACTTTTGCTAGATTGAGGGACAGGCCACAGCAGCAGAGGGCAAAGAAGAAGACAGAGAAGAGGTAGAATTTTTTGTTTTGTTTTGTTCTTATCTCTGGATTAAAGCTTTGGGGAGTTCTTATATAACTCACTCTTTTTCCTTTAAGTTTTAGTCAATGTGCCAGGTTTATTTTAATTATCGATGCACCTCTGAAAATCTTTGTGCCACTCAGGCAATATTCTAAGAGGTTTTAAGTCTTGCTGTGCAATTTTCTGGATCTGTTGCACAGTTGTTAGTTAGATTTTCTGAGGCTGCAATTGCATGGCCTATTCTGGGGCTCCAATGACAGTTTTGGAACAAAAAAATCAATCACTACCAACAAACATTTTTGAAACTCCCTTTGGGGGTATGATTCAACGGCTAGTGGGGAGAAGTCTCCAGGGGATATGGAAAATTTCTCTTGTGGCTTACAGATCTTCTTGAGAAGGCTGTTCCACAGCACTGGAAAGGGTGATTCCCACTGGAGTCATGGAAGCCTTGAGATTTCCAGCTTTTTTTACAAATCAGGATCAAGTAAAGCAAGGTCAAGCACCAGCTGTCTCATTCTTTATTTCCAGGCATCATCTACTGGCAGCTGTCCATAAGCTTTTCTATAGATAGAGAGATTTCTACTGGTTGTGGAGGCCACAGGGAAATTTGATAAGAGGGGAGATTTATACCAAGTAATTCTCAGATACCTCTGTTACTAGTTTTGTCTCTGGCAGGTTGCCTCCCAGCCTCTCTCAGGGTTCTGCACAATGCTTATGTTATCTTCCATACTTTCTGATTGTTCATAACTGACTTCTGTAATCAAATTAGGGCCACAAGTGTAAGTTTGTCCAACAGGCTTAACATCTACAAATCTGTCTTCATGTGAAATCCAAAATGTCCTGAAGTTAAAGTTGCTCTCTAACTGACTAAGTATCATTATCTAACACCTCTTTAACTGATGAGGTTACAGATGGGGTATTTCAGCCACTAGTAAAAGTTATCATTTCTGGGATGAAACACAGAACTGCACAACAGCAAAACTACAGGCAGGAAAACAGCCACAAAACAAATTTTACAACTGAGAACAGGAAGCAGTATAGGTCTGACCTCCATGGTCAGACCCTGAGACCATCTTTGGTTTGCATCCAGCTCTGATTGAAGCAAAGCTTTTACCAATTCAGTAGTAGCTGCTCAAGGATGGCAGCTCTAATCCGGGGTATGCATTTTGCCAGTTCTCTGGAATAAAAAACACCTGCTGTTTGGAAAAATCACAGCGGCATTCCTCAGAGGCTACAAGAGGTCAGATTGCCCTTTCTTGCCTCCTAACACCCACTTGAATCATGGGATTAGCATGCTGGCTAAAAAAAACACCAAAAGGTAATAACACAACTTGATTCATGGGCTTGACATGCTCAGCTGAGGACTCTTGCCCCACTTTTTGTTCAGTTAGTCAGTTCCTCTCACATGGAATGTCAGATACTGTGTTTCTTTCCTGCGTCCAGGAACATACTTGCCCTAAATCTGAAAAGGAAGGAAAATGTATTGTTGCTAAAAATGACCACATCATCATTGCAGGCAGGTCATGAGCTCTTTACGCCAGCAGCTAAGCAGTCCTGCTCAGCTAGCTCCATTTGATGAAATCAGGTTGCATGTATGAGTAACTGCTTATTCAGCCTCATATTGAATTTAAAATCTGGTCATTTAAAGTCAGAATCAGAAATCAGAAGACCATAGTGGATCACGAGGCCTAAGTCACATTGTAGGAAAGGACTTTCTGTTCTTAATTATTCAGAGCAGTGGGACCTCAAGACTTGGCATCTCGCATAGAGGAGAAAAAAGGGCCTTTTTTTTGGTAGGAAAACAGCACAGCAACCTCCCAGAAACAACATAGCTGGAAAGAATAGAGCTGGGAGATTTCCTTTTAGGGCAAATCTCTCAACCATTCACTGATTTATTATTAACATTTGTACCGCTGCTATGCTAAAAGGTCCCAGCTGGCTTGGGCTCCATAGGCTAAGTACCATGCTGATGGCTTTATCTGCAACTTGAGGCTGCAGTTCAGCCTGTAGCCCCATGACCAAGATCAATGATACTTCACAGAGCTGAAGGGTGACCTGCTTGTCCTTTAAATTGTGGCAAAGGACATGTTCCCAGGTGTGGGCTGTCCTTGCAGGTAGAGTGGTCACTACTGTCTTAACACTTCATTCTGAAATTGAGACCAAATTTGAGCAAAATAAATGAAAGTTCCAGCCTCTACAGACTTTTGCATCTGATTTTTCAGACCTGTATGCCTTGTTACTGAACATAGAGGTCCATTATTCCATTATAAATAGGTATTTGCAAAATGGGGGAAATTTCAACCAGGTTCATTAGATACACCTAAATGTGGCAGCAACTGCCTTCAAAAGGCTTGATAATAGCCCACTGCATTTGCGGCACTGGTCTCACACTGGCTTTGCTCACTATGTGTCATAAAGTTCTAAATTCAACCATTGCAACATGTTCAAGTCAATGATCTGAGATATCTTTTTCAACCTTAATGATTTTGTGATGCTTTTGGGTTTTTTCGTGACTCTTACCCACATGTGGAACTTGTTCAGTCACATTCCTCAGATGGCACATCCCCAGTGTGACTGGAAAAATATGTGTATCCTTCTCACAATAACACCTATGACTAACCTGCCTGGTTTTACCCCTCAAAAGGCACAATCTGAGGCAATAACAGCCTTCACCCGTGCACAAAACCATCTGAGCTCTTCCCCACTGCGCTTCTATTTGGCTGGGTAGATGGAGATAATTCTTTCAGGCTGGAGAGCACTGGAGACCATGGCTTACAGCAGCTGGGAACTGCTAAGATAAGCCCTTCCCTGTTTGTTTACTTGAAAGTAAAGACATAGAGTCCCAGGACTTGAGGTGAGGCTGCAGCACCTGGGGGTTGGTTAGCAGTGTGTGTTCACATGCCGAGCTTCAGCCTTATGGGTGCTGCAGGGTAGCATGAAACAGTCATGGGGAGACTAATCCTAGGTTGCTTCATTCTGCAGTTCTCCCTCTGGGTAACTATAGCCAGTAAGTTTGCTGTAAGAGCAGGATTTTGTAGATATATACAAATTATTGCATATAATAATGAACATACTTACTGGTATGTTTAAAACAGAGTCGAGTTGAAGAAAGCAAAGATCAAGCAAATAGCACCATGTTTGGTCATAGAATTTTTGACATAATAAATTGAGCACTTTAAGACCCATTGCCCTTTATTGCCACACTTATTTCTGGTTTCTGGCTCCCAGACCATGAAAGATTGGTAGCTTCAGACTGGCTATTGTTGAACAGTCTTCAAACAGCATGTAGTTAACATTTTACATATCCTTCCTGTGAATTATTAGACTTCACTGCACAAGGGAGCCTAAGATGAGCTTTTGAAGATAACACCCCATGGGTTAGCCCACTTGGCCTCCGTTTGCCAAGACATAGCCTTGGAAGGAATGCCTTGTCAAAGGGTCTCCATTTCCTGATGCACAAATATGGCACAACACTATGAAATCCCTTTTTTATTTTCTTGTCATAGGTACTAGATACCACATTCTGCCAAGGACCACAGGATGTGATGCCCTGATAATCCTCCACTCAAGGTCTGAAACCCAGAATCCCATAGTGTTTGCTCTGGGAGCAAACACAGTGGTCACATCAATGGCATCTGAGCTTCCAAGATCTTATTTCAAGGTGGTATGCTATTCTGGAACACATGGCCTAAGCAGCTATATGACATCAAATACAAAGCAGGTTTTACAACAAGAAATTCTGAGGCATGTGCTACCTGAGTTAAATATTCAGCATAGCTCACTAAAATAGTCACTCTCCATGTTTTATTTTTTTTTCTTTCTCAGCTGTCTTAAACAGAACATTCAACCCAAATAATTGCATATTGTCCTCAGCCTTTCTCATAGGGCCTGTTTTCTAAACCCCCAGGAGTTTCTCTTTTGCCCACCTTTGATCTCCACCTACTTTGTCCGCATGTGCTATTCCAGATATTGTTTATATGCTGCAGAATCACTTTAAAATAGCAGAATAAGTTTTATAGAGCAAGTCCAGAGAATGGGAGGATAGGTAAGCAGTTAACCTCAATGCTCGCTGGTGCTGCTCAGTAAGCACAGTGGAAGGGCTATGCCTCCCAATGCTTCTTGCTCTGTCTCTGCATGTGGCTGACTGCTGTTTGGTTTGCATGCCATTATAGCCCCCAGATCCCCATGGATTTGCTTTGTTGCATCATAAATGCCTGCATCTTGTTTGTAATCCTACATCTGATTTTGTTTCACTAGACGCAGAACTTCTTACCTGATGATGATCTTAGAGATCTTTTACAACTTGAATGATTCCATGATTCTGTAAATCAATCAGCTGAAGTTTAATAATGACATTTCCCCAATGGATTTAACTTGGAATTCTCCTGCTCTCCTCAGTAAACCCCATCCGTCTTAGATTATGCCTTGCATTTCTCCACTAGCTCATGATAAAATTCATCAGCCCCTGTTAAGACAGCTAATTTATTAAAATGTTTGTTGTTCTAGTGCATATACAGAGCTCCTCATGGGTTAAACTATGTTGGAACCAGAAATCTGGGGGAAAAAAACCTCGTGTGGATTATTTCAGACCCATCTTATTCTTTGTAGACTGGTCAAAGGAAAAAAAAAAACAGGTGCTCTTCTGACACATGGGACCTATTTCCTTCTAGGACAACAAAAAGCTTTCAGACATGGACAAAATATTTTATATCTGGTGATTTTAAACCTGAATAATCTGGCTAAATAAATGTAGACGAACTAGGAACACAGCTTTTTTGCTGGGTCTATTACAGTTCACCAGTCTTCCTCGGTGAGAAATTAATCGGCATGCTTCTTCCTCTGCTTCAAATGTGTTTCTAGAATTTTTATGTGATCTCTAAATTGTCACTCATTTTCTCCTTATGTTCTCCTTCCTCCCCTCTTATTTGATCCTGATACATTTTAATGCTAAGGATTGCTATGTACCCTCTCCTCATGTCAGCACATACTAGAGGGCTCCCTGAATTCTTGTGGAGATAAAATGTCAAGCCCTGGGGTAAAGATTTCTAGTGCTGAAGTCACTACTACTGCCATAACTAAGCAATTCCAGCTGCCTGCCTCACAGCAAATAAGTAAATGGTGTCTTGATTAAAGTGTCCCACAATCCAACAACAGTATCAGGAGGAGAGTCCAGCCACCTTGTTGGCCCAGCATCCATCTGTCTCTTCAGCACCACCTCCAAAAATCTGGTTCTTTCCAATGTACTTCTTTGGCTGTACCTCTACATTTGAAACTGAACATAGCCTACCAAACACTATTGATTGAAACATTACGTTATCATATTACCTTCAATAGCACTCTACTCCAACCCAAAATAGCATTTGCCTTTGATCCTCCGTACCAGATGTTTTCACTGAGCTATCCACAATGACATCGGATTTCCTGAGTGACTAAAAATCATTTCCAACTCAGATTGGTCTTTCCACATGCATATGCAGTATTTAACATGATGTTGTATCATTGTCTTGGGTAGTTGAGTTTGGTCCGTCTGACTAGTGAGTTTCACAATATTTTTACTAAACTAGAAAAACCCTTATGTGCAAGATTAATGTCTGGTTTTCCTCACTCCCTCTTCCACTAGCTTACAAAAACAAATAGTTTAAACCATCAGTCAAGACAGATCTGTGTGTTATCCAGTCATATCCTTCTGGGTTTTTAACCAGTTACATGATCAGGCCTGACCTTTATCCCCTTGTTTACTGAATAGCTAATTGTGGGAACTTTTGTCAAATCCCTATTTGGAAGAAAGTATATGCACTATAACTACATCATTTGTCTCTCTAAGAAGAAAGGTGACACCACACTGTCAGGTCTCGGAGTTAGGATGACCCCAGGACCCAGGAAAGTCTTTCTTCCCAGCCCACGCCTTGAAGAAGGAGTCAGGATGTGTAGCTTGTGCTTCTCGAGGTTGTTTATTTTTCCTTATCTNGACAAGACACGCCCAAATCCCTCCATCTTGTCCCCTGAACCCCAACCCTAAAATCCCCTAAATTCTACTTTTCTCACCCTGTGACAAACCCATTACTACTCTACTTAAACTCTTGTGACCTGTAATTCTTCTCTCAGAGTTGGTAAGTTTTCCCATGGGCTGAGATCAAAGGCACAGGTGCTATTGACTCTGTGCCAAGGTCCTCGAGCCCCCTGCCAGGGTCTCAGACGAGCCAGGACAGCCAAAGGGATGTCCTGGACTCCCACACCACACTAGTAGAACAGCAAGAAAACTTCCCATTTCTTCTGAAGAATCAAATTCTGGTTCATCTCCTCTAGGATATAGGGAGAAAAAAAAAGAAAAAAAGCTGCTTGGAAAGATAAAACCATGCAGGACTACTAAGTTCTCATACATAATAAATCTTTAGAACATAAATGCAAATTTTTTAGGTAGTCTGAAGCAAAAGGTCAAATTAAAACCATGGTCCATCAGTGTTATTCCGGTGAGGGTGCCTCAATTCACTCTCAATTCACTGAGAATCTCTCACAATGGATCCATTGGAAAGTTGCTTGACAGCTTTTGAACTCTGGTCCAGTAAAAAAGAATTTGGGCACATAAAAGTAGGATTTAGACACTCCAGTCACAAAACACATTTCTTCACATCCCTGTTGAGCTTCCACCTACCCTGCCATGAACGAAGTTAGTGGGAATGAGAGTTGGCCAGAGCACTGCTACTCTGCTGTTCTCTGCAAGATCATGGGGACAGCATTCCTGGCACAAGGATGAGCACCAGGTTGAGTGGTAGCAAGGAGTAGATGGTGGATATGCATGAGGGCATAAAGGCATGCTGAAAGTCACAGCCTGCAGTTCCACAAATCACATTTTCTGTTATATATTTTCACTACTTAGATAGGACTGATGGGATAAAAATCTTCCTGTCAGCCTCGGCTCCCATGGAAATGAAGATTATGTAATTTCTCTTTCTCTCTCCATCAGCTCTTCCTGCAGTTTTCTGGACCAATTATTGGCTTGTATTAATGCAATCTGACAGGATCTCACAGTCCTCAAAAAATTAATGTTTTTCAGAGTTGCATGAAAATCAGCATCTAGAGAGAGAAGAGATTCAAATATTCACCAGAGAAAAGGTTTCAAATCAAGCCTTCATCCTCTGGCCTATTTGGCCATGTCTCCAGTCAGACACAAAATGTCTTGCCTTTTGTCCAGCCAGTAGTTAGGTGAAAGAGCAGGAAGCTATAGAGAGGTTTAAAGAACATACTGGGAAAAAGCAAAGATTGACAAGAGTTACAAGGAACATTATTTCTGCAGACACAGAGAAGCAGCCCAGTTCATTTAGTACAGAGTCAGCTGGTCTCCTGGGCTTCCATGTACAGCAGAAACTAGGAGCATCTGAGGCAAAATACCCCCAGTGGAGCCCTAAAGCATCTTCACTGCTTTATCCTAGTGTGAGTCCTGCCTTTTCCATCCATTTCGGGAGCACAGGTAATGCAATGAGCACCATCTGAACCAGCACCAGGCTTTTAGGCAAATTTGGGGTTTGCCATGCTCTGTTTGAGGGATTGGAAGTGGATATTCCTTGCAAGGGAGAAACATAAAGGGATGACATGGTGCAGAAGGGCCAGGCTGCTCATTTCTACGGCCTACTGTGATAGGGAGAAGATGGAGTGATTACTGCCACTGGCAATGGCCAGACATGAACTCAGCATCTGTCCCAGCATGTCCCTAAGTGGCAGAAAGTAGCAAATCTGTATTTACACAGCTGTGGCTCGGTCCAAGCAGGTGATAAGACCAGAGGTGTTTTACCATCTTAGATAAAACCATCTGCCATCCTCAGCAGATCCTCTGCCTGCCTCACCAGGGTAAAGAGTCAGGTTCTGGGATTCTTTCAGTGGACAGCAGCTGCTGATTCCCTTCTAGAGCAATCTTTAATTTTGAAGTCCTTAAGCCTGTTTTCCAAAGTGGTTCCACCTTGCAAGGGAATTTCACTGAGACCAGAGAGTAAGGATGTCCCGGGTGACTTAGTAGGTTCTCAACACTTAGTAAGGCTAGAAAAAGTCTGGGCTCCTGTATGACCTCCAAGAACTGCCTCTGCATTTTATCCAAACAATGATGATTATTAAAGAAAAAAGTGTGTTGGACATGTTCAAAACAGTTTTTCTGATGCAAAACATTGTGCAAACAGAAGTAGAAATAAGGTCATTTTCCAGTCTTGATTTGTCTCAATACAGTGAATAAAACCAGCTAACCAGTGCCATCTGAAAAGCCTCAGACATTTTATAGAGTCTTCTTTGCCCTTCAGGGACAGAAAAAAAGGAGGGGGAGAAGGAGGAGGGAGGAACAGGGAAGAAAAAAATCTCTTCTGCATCTGTTTAAGGAAAACACTAGACAGTGCTCGATTTCACATTTGTGGGAGAATGATTATGGCCAAAAGTTTGATACATGGCTTTTACAGCACAGAAAGATATTCTGGGGCATTTTACAGACACTAAAAATGTTGTGTTCTGGTGTGGATAAACACTCCATTATCTGAGAAGCTGATTCATTATTCCTCAGTGGTAGTGTCACACATATTTTTAATTGTGAGCTTGTGGTGATAACAACTAAGACTGCATCATCTTTTCCAGGAAGCTCGTCTAATGCAGAGATCCATTTGATCTGATTTCTCTATCGACTTGTGCTGCATGCCAAAATAACAAGTCATGCCTACATGTCACCACGAGAAATGAGCTTAGCCAGAGTCTGTCTGCAGACAGAAAACATAACCAGAGTCTGGAGGGATTTGAAATCACTAAATCATAGATCGGGAAATAGCTTCCAGCAGCAGAGATCAGAAGAATTTGGTAGGATGGGAATAGAGGTTGGGGAAAAACAAAGAGCAAGAAATTGCAAGAAAATTTTGGGAATCAATGAAATCACTTTAAATGCAGTTTTGTTATGATACTTTAAGTAATCAAAGGCTAGAAAATGTGACAAGAAGAATTTATGCCAACATGCTAAAAACATGAAGAATGAGCCATTTATCTCTGGCTATTCCCAGAGATACAGACGAGAGATTTTGGGGCCGTTCTGATAGCCCCCTGAGAGCTGCTGCTGCTGCACCACAAAACCGGCTCCCAGCCAGTGGCAGGGAAGCAGTGGGCTCCATCTCATTATTACCGCTTAGCCGCTGTATCTTTCACCTAAGTGAAGCTGTAAACTCTACCTTAAGAAAGTATCTCAATCATTCATAGTGAAGAACCCTGAAAATTTTTGCACTGTTTGTTCACCTATAAGAATATCTTGAAGTATTTTACTGGCCTCACTTTCCAGAAGCCTTTTATAAAGTGTCTAACTCCATGGACCGGACCAGGCAGCAGTAACACTGTAACTTACTTGTCCAACACGTTGCCAAATATTGCATCCGCGGCTTGGATGACTTGCGCAGTAGACCTCTTTTCCCCAAGATATTTACTTCAAGGCCACATCCTCCTGTTTCTCCTGAAGCCAGGCAGAGGGTCCCCACGTCCCACCGCCCTCGTGTGTGTGTCGCAGGTTTGCCACTAGAGGACACTGAATCAACATGAGACCTTGCTGAGGGCTGAAGTGGGGGGGTGCCGCTAGGACTGGGATGGGGGGGCTCTGTGGGCACACACCACTGCCTTCTCCCACTTATGAAAACTCTGGGAATGATGGAAACTGGATGGGGGTGGGTCTCAGCTACACCAGTGGTGGCTTGCCACTGGAGTGTATGACTTTCTTGGATGATTTCCATCCCTTTGGGATTCTTTCATTTTATATTTGGGGTGCATTTTTTATACCACTGGGGAGGAAAACTGGGAAATCAATGTTATTTTGCATTGTGCAACGCTCTATGTGTTTGTTTATGGTGAGCTCTTTACTAGGGAGCCCATTCAAAAGGAATTGTGAAAGAACCCAAACAGGAAAGGGTGGAACAATAATCTCGATAAGAAGCATCACAGGCAATGCTCAAACACAATAGTCAGATTTACAGCCTGGAAGATGTGAGGGCTCTGCCCCAGTCCAATGAAATTTTTTGTTTTTCAAGGGCTGTAGATCCGGAGATCAAAGGGTAAAGATCAAGCCTGCAGAAGATGCAGGAAAGAGGGGGCTGCAAAAGTTATTTTAGTCTCTTGAGGCTGACAGAAGCGTGAAGTTCTGACTTGGCCTCCAAGAGAACAGTCTCATCCACTTACATAAGTAATCCTTCACTATGAAGAAACTCTTTAATGGTAGGCAAAAACCCATGACTGTCCATGCCTTCTCCCAGAAGGGGCTTCCTACCTCGCCACAGCTGTTAGCCTGTGATGGGTATCATTCTTCATGAATGAGGAGCTGGATCCAGGGAAATTCTTAGGGGTGGCTGCCTGGAAGGGGCTGCATCAAAATGCCAGAACACCAGCAAAGTGTATCCAGCGCAGGGCTGGTTCCTGGTATAGGCAGAAGAGGCAGCAGACTTCTTGAGGAGAGCAGAATGGACCAGGGCTCCTTTGGCCTTGGCCACTCTCAGGATAGCCAGTGTAGCTGCTGACACCAAGGGAAGGTAAGTCAGGCAGGTGAGTTAACAGATCTGTCAAGGTGCCAGGACTGCCACAAGAGACATTCTTGCTTCTGCCCACTGCACTTCTCACAGACACCCATGCAAGGAGGATCTATGCCTTTCCAAGGTCCCCCTCATGAAATCACCAACCTGCTATACCTCACCCAGAAGCTCTCTCTTCCCAATGTAGGCAACTTAATTCTGCAAGGGATGGGTGCCATCAAGGGTGGCCTAAAACTCGCTCCAAGCAAAGCCTTGACAAGGCACCTGAGAAGGAGCCATCACCAAAATTAAATCACCATGGAAAGACACCAAGGCACCACCACCACCACCACCTCTGGGAAAGGAGAATAAATAGTTTCTCTATGAAAAGCATGGCACAGACCCTGTGCCAGTGGAAAGAGACAAGCATGTCTGTGTGTAAGAGGGAACAGCCACTGCACCAGGGTGCAGCTACACTGACAGTGCTGCCAATGGGAGAGAGGACTGGCACCTGTCACATTCCAGCATGGAAACCCATGCTAAGTTTGTGGGAGTATTCATAGCACTGTGGTGGGTACGCAGTATCTCAGAGCTGATTTGGGAAATACAAAGTCCCTTATGACTCTTCATTTTTCTTCTTTGGACAAATACGTTAGGGCAGAGTCAATTCCTGTTCATCATCATTAAACACAATATAGAAGTCTTTGCACCAAATATTGCTACTGGCAAACATCTTCAGCTGCTAAATCCTGCAGTAGGGAACGGAAGGGCAGTAGGAGCATGCAAATAGTGCTATTCTTCCCAGGCTGTTCTTCTCAGAAGCTACCCATAGTATCTCTCATGATGGGTGAGAGTTGAGGAACAATGAGAACAGAAGAATGGAAGAAAATAATTTTTTTAATTAATGACAAATATCAACTTTTATTGAGTTACTGTATTTTTCATGCCACTAGACATGTTGTTAGCCCAAAGCTGAAGGAGACATTCCACCCAATTTCCTATTCCCAGCCGGTAGAACAAGCTCACAGAGGGGAAACAGGTCCAATTCAGAGAAGAGTTTTGCAAACCACCGCCTCAGGAGGAATCCCAGCCAGGTGAGTAGAGGATGTTTGATGGGAGAAGGAAGAAAAGAGGTAAACTTCACCAGTTGCCCCCAAGCCTTTGGCTTCTTTTTTTAACTGTTCTATGTACCAGATCTGGTTTCTTTCTGAAACATCAAAGGAAACCATTCATAAAATTATGAGACATTCTTCCCTGTTCTTTTCATCCAAGCTTATCCCAAATCCATAGGCAGCCCATGATAAGCCAAAGTTGCATTTGTAGGACTATTTAATGAGAGAAAATAAAAATCCAGCCATTTTAATATCCAAATGGGTTTTAAGACAAGCAAGAGAGATTTATTCTTTCAGAGACAAAGAGTGAAAATTTTAAAATTAAGTATCTGGAAAACTTGCCCATGTCAAAATCCTCACATCCACCAAGAGGCAACACTACAGCTCTTAATCACAGCATGAGACACAGGAGGGGCTGCACATCCTTGTTGTGCACAGCCAAAATCAAGAGCCTGAAGGGAATCTAGATAAATCCCATATTGACATAACTCATACTTTCTTTCACCTCTCTGGCCCCATCCCTTAGGATAATATCCAGCTAGGCTATCAGTGAGTTATCCAAACTCTGCGTTACTCAATTCTATGTGGGTGCAATCCCCACCTGACCTATGCCTCACCTCTGCTCTCTGGCCCTGACCTCCATGGGAGCTCAAGGTGGAGTCTCTCACATATCTCCAGTCTCACTCCAGAGATTCAAGTGACAACATCCAATGCTTGTTTAACTTCTGGGATTGCCAGGAAGAGCTATATTTAGGAAAAAATCTGAAAAGCTGCCCCTTTGACTTGTGGTCTATGGAAGTTCCTGGCTCCTGCGAATCTCCCCATACCAAAGCTAACTATTAAGATCTTGTTATTGCAGCTCATTTCAGTAACAGCAGTTGCCCAGTAAGCACTACATTCGAACTGCAAAAACCTTCTGGAATTCACATTAGCATATAAAGGACATTTTTTTTATCAAAACACATTTTTTAATTCTCTGCTGTTATTCACCTACATGAAATGGGGATAATTAGCAGCCAAAAACGTTTCACAACTTCTAAAAGGTAACAGTTGTATCAAGTGTGTCAAATGTCTTCCTAGCAGCATATGTGTACGTATTTTTAGTATTCATTTCTGGCTTATTTAAAAAAAAGTGAACTGAAATTAAGACACCTGTTGGTATTCAGCATCTACCTAATTTCAATTACCACAAGCACATAATAGAAGAGCAAATACAGGCAATTTCAGATAAATCTACCATTTGTCATCCACACATATTCCATCTTTTGTTTAAAAGAGTACTAGCTGTTATAGGCTATTTTGATGGAAAAAAGTTAGTTTTATATTCTGATTTCCTTTTTTGTTGCAGAAGATAGAGATGTACAAGATTTCAAAGACTCACAAATTGAACAGTTTTACAATGCTGCAGCACAACTACAATCTTCATTCCAAGCATATTCAGAAAAAACAAGCAGAAGATTTGAGAGATATTCAGAAATATACAGTCATGGGATGAGCTTTTGTTATCAAAACCATCAGCTTGAAATTTTGAGTATTATTCATTCACTGCTTGTCCCAGTATTCATGTTAATGAAGAGAGCTGTGAAAATTCGTGTCCCAACTGATTTATAATAAAGTTTTCAGACAGGAACATCAGCATATGGTATGTGTTAAAGATAGTACAAAAGTCTCAAATATTTTTTAAACTAATTTTTGTGGAAGTATGCTGTGAAGAATAAACTTCAGCTGTGGTGCTGGCTGCAAATAAGCAATCCAACCTGTTAGGTACAAGTTGCTTGCAGTGGACCACCTTTCTAACTGGGTTGCACCATCTGGAAACACTACTGGGCTGGAGCATAACAGTGTTGCTGGTGTTGCTTGTCATAGCTCCAAAAACAAAGAACTGGAGAGCAACTTGGAAGAGGTCAGGTTTAGGTGCTTAATACCTGCTCAAACATTTAAGTTTATAAAATAAACATGTTGTTGTTTTTGTTGTTGTTGTTGTTGCTTATTATTATTATTATTATTACTACTACTATTACTACTGCTAGGGGAACTCACATATGGAAAGTAAAACTATGTGCCATTGTACCAGGAATTTAGCTTGCCAGCCATGGCTTTTTCCACCCTTCTCAAATAACTTTGCAATTTTTTTTCTAACAGAACAATAACTCAAGTGTTACAGCTCTTCTGATGTCCAAGGTAGCCACTTTCATCCAGAGTCAGGCTCAGTCCTAGTGGTACCTATTCAGGGGGTCCACAAATATATATTAACTTGCAGCTGAGTTTGGGGTCGTTTTGAGAGTAAAAGACACAAGTTCAACTTACAATGGAATAGCAGAGTATGCCTGGTCTGACATCTATAAACATCTGAGCAGATTGCACACCTCCTTACCTTGTGCTAAGCAATGAAATGCAATGTAATATGGTACAAGCTGTGTACATCCAAAATCCTGCCTTTACAGTCTCTGCCACAAGCCTCTATCTTTAGTAAAGTAGGAGTGGAGAGGCAGAAAGTAGGGCCTCCTGGCACTCATCTTCTCCAGACAATCTCCAGCAGGAGACAAGCCCCAGGTCCAGCACTGTTGTGAGGTCAACAACAGCTGTCCAGGGCCACCCTGGACCAAAGTGAGCTGATCTGGCTGCAGGAGAGCAGCAGCAGCAAGGATCTGAGCTGGAGAAGGAGATGACAGTGGTTCATTAGCTAACAAGCTAAAAACAAATGGGCACAGAGGCAGCCCATGCTGGGACTGCTCAGTGTATGGTTTGAACCAAAGGTCTCTGCAGAAAAAAGCATCCAGAAGTAGATGGGTGTGGCTTGGAAATGACCTCAGGTACATCCAAACTCAACACTGTGCCTCACTAGCCTCGCTTCCCTTTAAAGTCTCTTCACATTGAATGTAAAATTTGAATGGAGGTTTTTCAAACCTGTACATATATTTTCTCATTTAACAGCTTTTTTTTTTGTTGTTTTTGTGTCATAGCTGTTTAAGAGGGTAAGCTAAATAAGTGGAGTTTTAAGGGAGTCTAACTTTTCTACTTGCAGGTATCTCCTATTCTCCAGCTCCTGTGAAATGTTATTTTTTTCCATAAAAATGTTCTCTATCTTTATGTCAGTTTTTGCGGTGTGAGTAGGACTTCCATTCTCACATTGGCACATGACAGCACAGCTACCAGACATGACTACACTGAAGCATCTCTTCAAGATTTATTGCAGCCTCAACAGGGTTTTTGCAGAGGGCTTAAGCCCTCTGCAACAAACAGAAATAATAACTCAGGGGCAAGTAAAAACACAGCTCTACAACTATAGACTGTCTATATTTTCCCCAAACTAGCAAAACTAAGTTTTATAAGAAGCAGTAGGTGGGGTCAGCTGCAGATGCACATTGGGAGATTACAGGGTGTAGGTATGCAGCACCTCTCCAAACAAAATTGTTTCAAAGTACATCTGCAGTGAGACAAGCAATCTATCAAAAAATGCCTGGGCCTTAAGCCTAGAAAAACAAGATGGGCAATGAAATCCCTAAGGCCTTTTAAACTACTTTGAAAAATTACTGATTAAGCAGAGGAAAGCATTTTAAGCAGGATTTTAAACCATTTATTAAAGCAGCATAAACCTTCTAGATATAACCATCATCAAAACACAGGCCTGCCTGCAACTCTAAAAGTGATGGGAGAGGGAATTACTGTGGAGCTTTTTTACCAGAAAAATAATAAAAAGTCCTACTTAATGTCAGAAAAATTGTTGGCAAATATGACAAATTTCGTGTGCTATTTTAAAGCTCCTGTTAAGAATGGAAGGAAATAGAAATGGAGTTCTCAGCTCCTGGTTCACAGGGTCTCTGCTACGCAGCAGCAAGACATGATTGCCTTCTGCATCTGTCTGCCTCTGCAGCACTTTGCTGTTGCTCTTTGCTGGAAGTTGCCACCTCACAGTTCACAAGCTGGTAACAACCTGCTGCATAACCATATTGAGGGAAGGAGACAGGTGTTGTAATATTTCCTGTGTTGCTTATTAATGTTGTCACAAGCTAGGCATCTGTGACACCATCCAAAGATGATCTTTGTTTCTCATCATCTTCAAGGCATGCTTACTTTTTTTTTACCCAATTCCCATGCCATCTAACTTGCACTGTTCAGTTTAGTTTCTCCACTCCTGGAAAGGGCTCAGCATCCACACAAGCTCTCAGATGTCTCATCTCTCTCTCGGTAAACAACCAAGAAGCTACATTTAATCTCCCCTTTTCAAACCAGCACAACAGAAACCCTAGTACTACTTGCTTGGGTCAAATGGATAATTTAGGAAAGCAGCATGTCTGGCTGTCTGAGACAAATGCCACACAAATTCCATGCCTTCTTAAATGGTATATGGAAGTTTTCCATGCGCCAAATGCCACCATTGCACCTCTTCTTGTTGCTACACCAACAGGGTGGTTGTGATTTTGTGTAAGATCTCTGTTGTTATCAGGCAGTTGTATTGAGCTGCGATGGTAGGGACAGAATTCCTCAGAGGGCAGAGATGCTCTTGGAACACGTGTTTATTGTAAGGGTTGTGGGTAAAAACAATATAGCTCGAATGAGAGGCAAATGACAAAATTAGAAAATGGTTGAGGCTGGAAGGTGCATCTGGTAATCATTGAGTCCAACAACCCTACCCACTCAGGGCCACCTACAGAGTGTTGCCCAGGACCATGTCCAGTCAAAGTTTGATANTCAGCCAATCGTTGTCTTCCTGCTTGGCCATGATTTACATTTCAAAACTAGCTACCATTTCTATATCATTCACAGGTTTTATATTTTCAGAGTCTCCTGCTAAGCAATCATATCTGTAAGCTTTTCCTGTCTCATCTTTCCCTACAATTTTGAATACTTATAGCACAGAGGAGCTGGCAGAAATCCTTTTGCTGTGAAGAAAACTCTCCTCTTTCACATGTTCATAAGTTAATAGCACCTCCAGAAGCACCATGATGAATTTGAGGAAGCCAGAAGCAGAATCAGTGGTGCTGGTCACCTGCAGTTTTGGAATGAGGGAGACAGTTCCTCTGCCTTCAGTTGCTCAGTGGGAGAGTCAGGGGGAGTATTTGACACCCTCACTGAGTCAGCTCTGTTTTGGTGAAAGTATTGGAGTCTTCATCTGCTTTGTCATATTTATGACACCCCATTGGTCTAATTATGGAATCCCCTTCAGTAATGACCAGATACTTTCCAATGGCCCTGTACAATGTTTCACCTTGCCGAGTTCATGGCAAGGGAGCTCCTCGCAGCCAAAAGCTCTGGGTTTATCAACAGCTTTATAATAATTTACAAAATAGCATCACTCTTGAAACTCCTACCTAAGAGGCTGGAGTTCCACTGCCTTCTCTCACATCTGCACACTTTCAGAGCCAGTTCTGAGAAGATGACAAGTTCTTCTCAAGGCTTTGCATCCTCCTCTGCAGTTCACCCCTCACCTGTGATTTCTGCCTCCTCTTCTTCCTTTCTAACACCTGTTAGTGAACAATATTTGTATCATTGCTTTGCGTGCCATGAACTAAAATTTTATAGTCCAAAATACTTTTTGAGCCCTAAATTGCCCACTAGACATGCTACATTACTTTAGCCATCTTTTATCATCAAGGCTTTTTTACAAAGATAATCCATTAAACAATAGTGGAGGAAATAATTTCTACCCTGTGCCACCAGGGCTTAGTTACCTGAAAACAGCACACATCACAACAGCATCACACACTTGCAGAGCCTTGTCTCAAACATGACTGCCACTGAAAATGGCCTCTTCATCAATGCTCCGGTAGTTACACATGGCAAAAGGAAAGGCCATGTATAACTAAGAATAGTTCAGGACCCAGTGGATGCTCTCAGTCAAATAAATTAATCTAAGGTATCCATACCAAAACATTTCATTTGCTAGAGCTGCACATTACTCCTATAAGCATATACTCTATTAAGAGCAGATTCCAAGTCCTTGTCACTGAGGCTGCCATAATACAGCCGACCTTTCCCTGGTCAAGAAACACTGTCATTTCTTTGAGACATCTTCCATCCTAGGTAGGAAGTCTTCAGGCATTTTTTCACTGAGTTCTGCAAAAGCCAGCTGTTTGACCAGCTCTCACTCATACCATTGGACCACTGCATTCAAAAGGCGTTTGTGTGTTTTTCATGAATGAAAATAAACAAGTCATTGTCCACACACAGTTTTAATGGCTATCAGAGATCACTAAGTAGCACTAATTTTGCTCACAACAACTTCAGCTTCCCACAGTTAACACAATACAAAGTACTAATCTTTTAATCACTACAAACTTTGGCCACAATTTTTTTAAAACTGAGGTCTTGCCAGGTTCTGGCAACAGCCCCGTCCAGCTGTGACAAAGCCTTCAGAAGGACTTCTCTCCCTAAATTAAAACCCAGACCCGTTCTGATTCAATATCAAATACCACCTTCTAAATTTCATGAAGAGCTGAAGTCACACCAAAACATGATGAGATTTGCTACTTGGTTTGGGTTTTTTACCAGAAAGAACCTGAGAGTAATGAAGACTGGCAAGCCAATGATGAAGAGTCAGAATGTACTCTAGTTATTATGTAGTGTAATTGCAGCAATTATTAATTACCTGCCATTCTGCTGTACCAGAGAATTTCCTTTTCCTGACAGTCTCTTCCCCTTGGAGCTTATTAATGACTTCTGACAATGAACCTCTCCTGTTTCATCCTTGCTATATGAGATTCCCTTCATATAAAAAAAATTTAATAAATCATATAATTGCTTTGGACAAAGGCTTCAGAACATATAAAACTTCCAAAAAATATGCTTCAATTTATAAATCCACAGAAACCAAAATTACAGTTATAAAACCCCTGCTGATTCCAAACCACAGACATCCTCTTTCCCTCCTCAGCCCAGTGGGGAAACCACTGTCTTATTTTTTTGCCTGCATCTCTGCATTCCATGGGCACCAAGTTCTATCCCCCACAGTAAAACAAGGCAAGCAGAGCAAGGGGGTCTCTCAATCCCGTGTTATGTTCCCTGCAGGACTCATGCCCCTCATGCAGGCAGGATCAGGGCCCCCACCACATGGGCAGACAGGTCTGTAGGATGCTGCCCCTCTACACCTCCCACACCACATCCTCTACTCTCAGAGAGATTTGGGTAGATGGAGAAATGTCTACAGACACTGGCAACAGTGTCTTCACCCCAAGAAGCTGTATCTAGAGTACACATGCATGTTTTACTCACACTCATGGAATTGAATTCTGAGATGAAGCCAATAATGAAGGTAAAAACCCCAGAATTTTAAAATACACAAGGAAACACACAATTTCCAAGCATGACTTTTAAAAAAAATCTCTGTCATGTGATGAAGACATGCTGGAATGCAACTTTTTCTTATTTTCACCCACTCATACTCAAAAGTTTTGGCTTAACTAACAGTAATAGTAGCAGTAATGAGCATTACTTCCCTACCACCATGTTCACTATGCTTACCTAAACAAAAACAGACACGTCTTAAAATAAAACTCTGTAATAAAAATACTCTGTAATTAAAATAAAAGTGTATTAAACAAATGAGTGCTTAAAATGAAATTTTTGGCAAGCATCAGTGAGTTTCCCCATCCTGGTGGATGTATCACCCTCCAAAAGAAAAACTGAGCACTTGCTTGAAAACTTCCTGAAAGCAAACAGACAAGCAAACAAGCAAACAAAAACTCCAACCAACCAGAAAAAAAGCAAGGTATGTACATAGAGATGGAGTAACGAAAGAAGAGCACATATATTTTGTAGCCTATTAACAGTTCTATCCAGCATATTGTCTGACATAAATGCAGCTTTACTGTCAGTGGCTCTTTCAGGAGGAAGCATCCTCCATCCAGTCACTGCTCCAGTCAAGCCTCACTTCAGTGTCTGAATTCCAGACATAAAAATATTTCTTCTGTTGTTAAAATACACTAAAGTGGGCAGATACAACCTATATCACTGTAACAATCACCAGTCTAAAAACATCAAGACACTTTACACAATGGAGTTTGGGTTTTTATCCATGGCACATTTTTACTGATTTTTAAGATTTGATTGTCACTATACTCTCCAAAACTTTCCAACTTTGAGTCAGGTATTCTTTAGGTAAGTTGTTTATTCCTACTGTAGTGTAAGCAAGAGCTGCATTTGTCACCATGGACATATTTACAGCCTCCTTGAAGTAAGGAAAGGCTCTTCAGTGCTACCCAGTCATGGCAGATAAATTAGTGCCTGCCAGCTCAGGTTCAAGGAGTCCAGAGGCAGTACATTATTGCCAGCCACGTGGCAGAAAGAAGCTTTTATCTAGTTTTTGTTTAAAGTGTAAGAGACTGCTTGGCTTTAACCAGCCTACTTAGTTGAGCCATGTAGTTTCTTTATATAAAGTTGAAAGGCTTTGAATCGTATTAGACACTCTGGCAGACACTTCAGCTCCTTTGCTCCATAACAACTGTCTTTTCTTCCCTACACAATAGTAGATTTCCCTCAAACTTGATTTATTTAACAGATACATAAAGGACACCTCTCTCCCTTCTACCCTCTCTTTCTTTAGGCTCATGAGACCTTGAAACAGTGCCACTACTTGTCACTAGCAACTAGTCCTGGCTGAAGTTTTATTTGCCCCCACAGGGACAGACTGTCTCCATGGTTTCCATGGGGACCAACCTCACTGCAGCACAGCAGAGCTGTTGCTGGTGAGCCCACACAGGGACCACAGTACCTCCAGCCCCTCCTTCTAAATCCTGAAGGAGCTATGATGCATGATCCCATGGCCTTCCTGGGTTCTCATACCAGCACTGTGTTTGCAGAAAAAGTCCAAGCAAGTAAAGGGCAAGCTCACCTAATGAATGCATTTATCATGTTTCCAACTCCTTTTTTAATTCCTGTAATGAAGCAGCAGCCAACTCTGCTGTGAGTGGAAGCAGGGGATTTGGACATCTTTTTCCCAGCTGCACAGCAAAGTGCTCTGTAGCTCCAAGAAAAAGTAGTACCTATGGCGGGAAAAGAACATTACTAATTGCCTCTCTGGTGAGAATGTCATCATTCATGAGGAATACTAATTTTAGCCTGTTCCTGAACATGTTTGTTTCAGTTCTGTTTTCCCTGAGCACTAATGGTGGGATGGGGGGAGAAGAGGAAGTTGGAGACTGCTCTTGATTTTCTTTTTGACATCTTGCTCTCCATGTGAGAAAAGTGGTTCAAAAAAAAAAGCCAGGACTATTGGGGAGAGTTGAAGGGTAGGGTGATGTGCTCAACAGCTTCCTGCCTGGACGATGTATCCCCCAGGGTATCCCACGTGCTGGCAATCCCTGCGACGGCAGATCTGCCACAGCCAGGGAGACAGCTTGCAGGAACACAGCATCTGTTTTCAGTTAGGTCCCTGAAATGCATAAGCTGCAATTTGGCATCTCACTGCAGGCTTTAAGAGCATCCTGGGGTAACAAGAGGAGAGGGGAGGGATGTGATGAAAAGCAGCATTGTGTTTATTGAAATATATCACTAGTCACCCGGGTTGTTGCTGCTTTTCTTCATCTCCATGTTGAATTTTCATGTCAGCGCTCAAGCTGAAGGAACAGACTCGGTCCTTGGAAGCAAGAGGCTGATTCCTAAAAACCACACCAGGATCTGAGAGGCTCCTAACTGCCCAACCCTACTGCTGGCTGATGGAGGTAGACTGCAGCCACCTCCATCCAGGGAACTCACTCCCTGTCTTTACCAGACCATGCCTCATATATGAGGCAAAGACAATCCTCTGCAACCTACTCAGGAAAAGAATAATAAGGAAAACTTCAGGGTGAACATTATCTTGATAAAATGGCAGCACATGTTATCACTCTGACAGTGCATTCAGAAGTGCCTGGGAAGGCTGGTCCCCAAGCCAGACAGGTAAGCAATGCACTGGCACTGCACAGTGCCTTGGCACATCCCCATCAGCAGCATGGCTAGGTGTGACTAGCCACTGATAATTCACATGGGGATGAGAAATGGGGGAGGTCCAACTACTGCCAACCTCTTTTTCAGTGCTAGTTACAGCAAGGATGATCTTTTTGTAAGAGTTAGTGACTTGCAAGGTGGAGTCCGCATGTGGCTCTGGGCAGCAGCTATAGGAGAACCCATGTGGGGCTGACCACTGTCTCATGGATCCAGTACAGGCATTCGGGGTACAGGAGGCACAGAGCTGAAAGCCTGGCCTAGGGGATATGTCTGAATCTGAAGCCTTTTAAAAAAGCCTATGCCTATTGCAAGGCAAGAAAAGGTTGTGAAACCTCTCCTGCAGCCAAAACTTTCTTCTTCAAAAAAAGAGCGAAGCAGGCCTCTACGCTTATCAATCCTTGGCAGATTAAAATGTTCAGTTGCTACTGAGCAGATCACTTCTCCTATTGCAGTGGAGGCAGAGCAGTGCTTCAGCCCTGCAGCAGTCCCCAAGTATGCAGTGCCAAAAGGCCCTAGGTCCTGCAGATGCTGCCAGTGCTTCTGGGGACATGTTCAGCTGCCCATCATGAGCTGCCAGTCAAGGCACTGCCTTGATGGCCAGGGGATATGCCAACTCCTGCGCCTGCATCCAAAATTCAGTTTTGCATATTTGTCCCTGCCTGTTCCAGCTCTCAGAGCTCTCTCTTGGCTGTGCCATGCACTGGTGTGCTATGCTGTGCTCACCATAGATGTTCTCTTCCAGGTGCCTCTCCTGGCACATAAAAGAACCACAGAGCCTGGGTTTTACTCAGCTACTCAGGCACTTGTCTTTCAATTAAAACACAGATGGAGAACAGAGCTGCGCTCGAGCTTCACAAAATAGCCCAGTACAGCACTGCTCTCGTCAAATGGTGGGAAACTTCTGATTGAGGCCACACCTTCCAGCTATAAGCATTTTTTTTTTGAGAGCTATGTGCTGGCAGAGAAGAAACACACCACTCCTCCCATTGCTGCTTTTCAGTTTTGCACAAGTTTTGTAAAAGCAGTGGCCTTCTCATCCACCAAGGCTCTTGGGAACAGGGAAGGATGATGTTTCTCCCCCTCAATCCTGCCCCCACAGAATGGTTTACAGCCCAGTGGTTTGGGATCAGCAGGAAGGAGTTGGCTTGAGAATCTTCTCAGACAGAGAAGAGAACCAAATCCCTGCCTTATCCCCCACATAAGGGTGTCTAGGAATGGAGCTACTGTATACTGATGGCAATCAGCCATTTTATTACAAGACAAATCTCTTTCCTCAAACACTCAATTCTCTTTCTGGAATAGGAAGACAGCCCAGGAGGACTAGCCAACATTTTGGCCCCATGACTGGGGAGTTAACTCTCCAGATTTCATGCCAAGGCACATGTACATGGTCTTGGCTGGGAGAAGTACCTTGCAGCCTATCACCTAGCCAGCATGGCATTGCTGGCATGTGCTATGCTGACACCAAACTGAGAGCACCTCTAGGAAATTGCTAGTAAAAACTAAAGCACCTCTAGGCCAAAAGATATAGTGGCAGTTTTCATTAAAATGCACTTTCAGGTAGGATTTTGTTGTCTTTGTGGCTGTGGTAATTGTCTAGGATTACAGACTTCAAGTGCAGAAAGGTGAGAGATGCATTACCATAATGCTCTCCTTGGGCTTATGAGCCTTTCTATACAATAGAATACACCTGCCCCAGCACAGTACCACACTAAAGCAGCCCAAGCATGAAGCTGGCTCACATCCAGCCGTTCCTGGGAACAGCACCTGATCCAGCTCCCTGACTGCTTGCCCCTCCACTGATGGCACAGCAGCAAGCCTTACATTCTCTCCCGTCATTCAGCAGCTCTATGCAATGCTCAGGATTTCCAGTCTCCAGTAATTTTCACACCCCACAGAAATATGATTCTGGAAGGGGAACAGACCAGAGCATATGGGCAGACACAGTAATTTATGTTTTCTCCTCTTTATTTCGATAATTCGCAAAGATGGGTCTAAGTCCAGTGTTTGTAAAATGATTATGTCATGACCAACACCAACTGAGCACATATGAGGTGAAACAGCATTTTAATCTAGGGAGGGAGAGCCTCACTGCAGCCCCAGCTACTCCAAGCAGCCACCAGCTCACAGCGGTTCCCCCCTTCCCTGTCCAAGCACGGGCAATTTCATTACATGGCAGCACAAGCTCCAAACACAAAACTCTCACTATAACTGGTCATTCTTTCTCCCATAACTGTGTCGGCATGGCTCTGTCTATTCTGCCATTGACAGAGGCAACCAGACGAGTACAGAAGGATCTACAGCAGCGAATGTAAAACTTCAAGGAGCAGATGAATGGCTGCCACTGGTCATGTGCCCATTTTTATTGGCTTGGCATATACTTTAATGTCATGTAAAGCTGATTTAACTGAGACATGAGGTTGCCTATATTATTCTGGCTGCTGTTGCAAGGATGCAAGCCAAGAAAACAACCTTCCTGGAGAACAGCAGCAGGGTTGTCATGCTAGGAAACAAAATTATGCTTCTGAACCACAAAACTGCTTAATTCCTATTTCATTTCTCCAGAAGGTCAACCAGCTAACACAGTAAGCAGTGAAATCAACCCCTCAGCTGCTGAAACCAGTGTGACCCAACCACTGGGCAGCAGCAGCATTGGAGCCTGCTGTATTAGATGCCCTAGGTATCTGTGGTCTGTAAGCATCAAGGTTTTATCCTTTAGCCAGGAAAGTTTGCTGAATGGCACACCCAGCAATTCCATCCCTCCACTGTCAGTTCAAATGCAGGTCTTACCCTCAGCCTCAGTCCCTCAGCACCACTCACACTCATTGTCCTACTACCGATAGACCGAAACAGACAACACTGCTCCCACACTGTAGAGCCGAGGGTGAAGGCAGCAAAGCTTTGCCAGGTGGCTCTACAAGAAAAGGATACATGTGCCTGTGTAAATGCTGCATCATAAACAGAGCTGTAGCAATACAAGCAAGCCAGACCAGCTGCTGCAGCAATCAAATACACTGGCAACAGCTACTCTGCTCTCATCATGCTGACACAGTCAGAGCAACAAACTCCTCCATGAACCAAGAACTTATCTAGAAAAGGTGCTTACAGGGATTAGGACTTTATTCCTGTTTCACAGTCAGACAAGCTCCGCCCTAGACTTCAGAGGCTTGGGAGGTTGTACGGGGCCAAGGACAGGCTGGGAGGGTTTGTACTGTGACCCTCATGACAAAATCAATAGTCCTCATGTGGCTAGTGCCACTGTGTAAATCAGTAGCTTGTGAATTGCAGGGACTGGTCTTCTAAAACAAAAAAAAATCACTACAAGAGATAAAGATGCCCTTCTCCAGCATGTCTTAAATAATTATGAAAAGTTAATGTATTTTAAAACAGGTACAGAATTTGTAAATTTGTAAGTACCTGTTAAAAGAATATTAAGAATCGTATATAAATAGATTAAATACACTAGAGAAATATGACTGAGCCGAATGTATCAAGGGAATGCAAAGATTTTAACTCCTCCTCCTGCTACCATATTTGTGGTTTGGGACTCTTTTGGTTTTAAAAGCAGAAAACCTTGCAGAGAAACTAATTCAGGAAGGCAGCTTTACTAAACACTTTTTGGGGAGAATTTGTGCAAAGAGCTGACTAAACGCGTAACCAGACAATATAGTCAGTGACAGACACAAGTGAATTACCTGGCAGTCTTTTTCATTCTAACATGTGGAAATCAGACTGTCAGCAGTGGTTTTTAGTAGACATGGGGCCATGAAGGACTCACTAGACTCACTACAAAGTTTTTGTATGATTTCACTTACCAATACCTAATGATACCTGTATCAAACTTTGAGGTGATGCAAACTTCTGCAGTTCGTGGAAATGAGGTTCATAAGTATACAATTCCTACAAGTAGGAGTTGGTCGCTGCAACAAAGCCAGAGGTTTCAACTAATGTGTTTTGTGTAAAACTAGGAAGCAGCTGGCTTGGGTTTCATAAAAGTTACCACAACAAAGTTGCAATGGAAGGAGCAAGCGGAGACATACATCAAGACTGAGCACCCTTTATCCAAATCACAGCCCACATTGCTCCAAGACAGGCCTGTCCAGAAACCAACTTTGCCAGCTGCTGTGTCAAGTGTCAAGAAAAGGATTACATACACAATGTAACCTAATCAGAGGTTGAAATAAGCTACATAATATACAAGAACTTGTATCTGTTGTTTTTAATCTACCTGAAGTAGAAAAATCAACTTGCAAAATTGCCAGTTAGACTTATATTGGACTTTCCTGCCCCTCTTGTTTAATAAGAGGCTCACATTCCCTAGGAGTCATACAGGTGTGACTGCAGTGAGGAGATGGCCCTCAATGGGTGGATGCTCATCAGCCTTTGTGAGTCTTCCTCACTGTGATGGCAGAAAAATTGTGCTGTGTGTGTGAACTGAGATGCCTGGACCAAATACTGCCTTTCTCCCTTTTCACCGAGTCAGCAGTGCCACTGAAGTGGAGTTCCCTTTCCAGACCAACTGGGGAATTTCATTATTGCAGTACAGGTTACCAGTCCACAGAGATATGCACTAGTGTTTTTTGTACCACTCTTCCCTTTGAGCTTTGGGTGCAAGAAGCTGGAGAGAAGCCAAAAGGATGGAAGAAGCTGTGGTCACATCACAGCATGTTTAAATAGGTGTTCCCAATGTCCAAATGCTGCTAGTAAGGACACTACACAGAATACTGTGTTATACTGAGTTATAATCAGCTCTCCAAGCATCTGTCACCCAACAGACCTTGCTTACAGAAAAGAACTTGACCCACTAGAATGTGCATGGACTTGCAGAATATGAGATTAGATTACAACTAATATAAATATTAATCAAGGAGTCCTTAAGAGATAAAAACCACAAAGCCCAAGAGATTGCTACATCTAACTATGCTTATTGTCAGAAGTGGGGTACATCCAGAACAGACTTGGGTACAAGGGCCACTAAGGAACCAGAAGGGCAAACATTATTGCTTTCTCATCTCTGCAACTTGAGTAATTGCTCTTTTTTCCCACTTAACTTTAAAGTCTCCCTCTCATTGCCTAGAATTTCAGGTGGTTTTCTGGGAATACAGATAGAGGAATTGTCCTCATGGTATTAGCTCATAGGCAATCTTCTTATCCATCAGAAGGGATAATTTGCACTAATCCTACTGTGGAACCTGTGAATTGCTCAATGTGGAGAAGAAAATGTGTATCTGTACTCTGTGGAGCAGACAATGGACATGCACCTTTGAAAAGCAGAAGTCTTCATACCTTAGCAAATTGTAAAGGAAGATTGAACCCTCAATTATCTGTAGAGGTGTCTGGGCCTCCCCAGTTTGTTTTATGGGAGACTCAAAGAGCATACCATTGGCTCTCCAATCCACTCAGCTTACAACAGATACAGAAGTATTTCACTGGTCTGGAGCACCCCATGCACAGAGATACAGCTATGTATGGGCCTTTCCTGGAAGAGCACAGCTGAGGTTCAAAGTGTCACCCAAAAAAATCCTGAATGCACTGACTGTTAGCAGCGAGGACCTGATTCAAGTCAACCCATTAGAAAAAAAAAAAATAAAAAAAAAAAAAAAGGGAGAGAGAGAGAAAGATTCAAAAAGATTCAATTCTATCTAAACAGAGAGGCAGTGTCTGAGGAGCTGGCCAGGTAGATATCTGCAGGCAAAGAGACCAGCTGAAAATGGTGTCTCAGAGAGCTGTGAACAAGATCCAGGTTCCAGAGGTCCTTGAGATTGTGCTTCCCTGGGCTCTCTCCCTGGGGTGGCAGTGGGAGGATACAGAGAGCTCATACTGCTTCGTACTGAAGCATTAGTCTGCTAATGGCTTTTGAAAACATTGATTTGGCAAAATGACGGGGCTTTTTTTCCTTTTTCACAGAAACCGGGATACTGGTCTTACAGCTTTCATGGTTGGTTTTGGGGTTTTTTTTCCTTCAACAACAATTTGTCCTTCAAAAAATCAAAGAAAAAAAAATATTCCATAGTTTTGACCACAGAAAAAAATTTCCAGCTGACAGAAAACAGACATATATTTCCAAACTTTTCTTTAACACACCCTTCCTCCCCCTCTTTCCTATCATCTCTCCCACCAGCAGTGAACACTACTAGCTGTGATTCGAACAGCTTGTGAAAATCACACAGGCTGTGGCAACAAACACATCCTGAGGTTTGAAACACTGCCTACATGAGGCTGATGTGACTGAATCAGGTTTTCAGGAGACAGGGTCACAGCCAGTCATGCAGCCTTGGAGGAAGTGTAGTCCCAAGCCTGCTCTTACAGCTTCCCCAGGCAGGTTTGGTGGCAGTTTTCATGATGTCTCACGGCTTCCTCCAGGGCATCCAGAAGCTCCTGGAAGGGTCTTGTCAAGCACAGAAGCCAGAGTATGACTTAATTCTTATATGTTGGGTGAATTAATTCCAGACCTTGTCCCTGCACTGCAGTGATGCTCCAGGTGCTTTTTTCTGGCAAGGGGACAGATTCTCCATGCAGCTCTACTTTTATCATTTACAGAAGAAGAAGAAAATATAAGATTTTAGAGCAGAGGAATGTGATTTGCCAAAAAAGAAAGAAAATGAAGGCCTGTCGAACTCCAGAGTGAAATAATATTAATTACTTGCTTAAGTATTTTTCATGTCATAGTTTTTTTTCCTCTGACTTAGAGCTAGCAAAATGAGACAACTCATGATTAATATAAGGCTTTGGCTTGCAAATCTGTCATTTACCCATGTGATGGTTTTCTCCAGATTTGGACATAGGAAATAATCTAATTTTTAAATAAATATTGATATTACACTGCAATGACACACATTAAGATGCCTTCCCCTCACTCAACACAAATCAGTCAGTGAAATTATATCTGATATACACTGATTCTATTTGAAAACTGTAATCATGTACCTCTGCATTTATCCTTGTGTGTGAACATCCCTGTGCCAGCAGCTCCTCTCTGGGACCACTCCACTTGCACAAGTAATTATCCAGCATCTCCAAGGATTCCTCAAAATGCACGTGGCTGGCAGAGCACCCAATTGTTTGCAGTACTGAGAGAGAGCAAAGGACAAGGTGAAAGGATGCAACAGGTATTAATTACTCCTTCCTGCTGCAGCAGGTCTTTTGCCATGGCCACTTCACAGTTGAGCTTTCTAATCTGTGGTTTCAACAAATGAAGACTGAGCAAATTATCTTTTGCTCTAAGAGCAAGGCACTAAGATTTGAATCAGGTGTTAAGGGAACTTCGACCAGGGAGACCCAGCCTTGTGCAAGCTGGAGAAGAAGGAGGATTGTGAAGGACTGAAACCACATCACCTGTCACAACAGGATATATTGCCCCAGTCAGACCTCGAGGGAGAGCAAATTCCCCACTGAATCTGCACCTGTTCATAATATCCTTCCACAAAGGCCCCATCATGGCAGGATCCCCAGCCTCCAAAAGCCCTTGCCCCAGGCTGGAACACAAACTGAGTGGCAAGAGGCAGCACAGCTCTTGATTTCTCATAGACACCCTCTGCAAAGCACTTTCCTGGGTGTCCCATTACAAAGCAAGTTGGTGGTAATCATGTCTGACTTCCCTGAATCTGCACAGTCAGCTGGCCCTGCTCCTCCTTGCACCACACACTGGAGGCAAGAGGCAGTCGTGGCCACACACTGCTTGGGACTGTGAATGATTTTTACAGGACGATGGCAAAAGGAGAGTTTGTCTAAGACAAGCAGTTCCCCCCGGTGCCATAGATACATACTGCAATGCTTTGGGACTTGTAGTTTCTTTGCAACGTAATATTTAATTGTATCACCTTAACATTCCTGTGCTGTAGTAAAATATGCTAGTGTAACAAGTTCCCACATGAGCCCTAGGTTTTAGCTGAGAACCACTCTACGCTGTTAGTGCCATGGTGTGGCTGCTTGCAGTAACTACATTTCCTATATATCTTGCACTGAAAAAGGAATTAAAATCCTTTTGTTTCAAAACAAAAACTTCCGAAATGCAGGCTGCAGCCTGGGATCTGGGAAATCCATTTTTCTG
Source organism: Buphagus erythrorhynchus (assembly GCA_013400855.1). NCBI lineage: Eukaryota > Metazoa > Chordata > Aves > Passeriformes > Sturnidae > Buphagus > Buphagus erythrorhynchus. The sequence continues at coordinate 33,103 of VZTT01075841.1, forward strand.
GTGGTACAAGGGAGCTCAACTTTTTCCCTGCCTACCCCGACTCTGGTTAAAGTGTTAACATCGAAGCTAGCAGAGATGGCAGTGAGAGAAGAAAGGAGGGGACACAGGGAGGTGCCAGACCTGGGAAATCTTTCTGATGAGCTACACAGCTGTTTTGTTGATGCTGAGTTTTCTTTCATTGTTTTTCCTGATAGGTAAACATTTCTTGAGAAAATCATTTGTATAAAGAACCAGAGTGCTAAGTGAAACCAACAAGGCAGTGCTGCAGATGACTCTTCCTGTACAGACACATAGCTCCACAGGGCAGATCTGAAGTTCTTGAGGAATTCTGGTCGCTCTTGAAGAGGAGTATCAGCATCAGCAAGAGTAACTCATCTCTTCAGCATGACTCAAGAAGGATCTACTGGCGCAGGGAATGCAAACACATCCTCTCCTTTTTTTCTCCTTGGCTTTAGGGATATCTCATTGTTCCTTGTTGGTGATTGTTATACCCTCATTTCTCTAGCCTAAACTGTGCAATGCAGCAAGCTGCCAGCCAGAGCCTGGCCAACCATTCTAGAAGAGGCTACATCTGGAAGTGCTTTCCTTCAGCTTTGCAAGATTTTGCTCTCCTTCAGGTATTCCCTACAAGACACCAATCTGAAGTACAGTAGGAAGGGTAAAAGCATGATTGGACTCTACCAGCACTGCAGCAGCAGTTTCTGCTGCACTCCCACTTGCACCTAGTTCCCGAAGCCTGGCAAACCCTGGGGAGCTCAGCACACAGCAGCTGATGAAGGAAGGAAGCCCAGACACAAGAGTGAGCTCCCCTCTGCCCACCTGTGCCTCATCGATTGTCAGACACTTGCTGGCACGCCTTTCGCCAGAATGTCGGGTGGAAGTAGAGGAGCTCGTTCCCAAAATCTGGGCAGCATCCAATTTGAGGCAAAGACAAATGTCACTGACCTTTACAGCATTCCAAGAACTAAAGTCTCTCAGCTCCCTTATACTCCCTGGAGAAATTGCTCAAAACCTGTTCTCTTTCCAGTCTCTCCCAAGGGGGAAAAAAATATAAATTAGTCTCTGTGCAAGTGTATTTGTTCTGTGTGTTCCTTATTTTATATTTCACAAATCAACGCCAACTTTCAGTCATTAAATCCAGACACTCATATTAACAATGGATGATTATATTTTCTATCTGAATGTTTTCCCACAAGCACAAGCATTAATTCAAAGTATTCTTTTTGCAAGTAGTAGTGTTGGAAGGTATATTAAGATGAAATATTTAACTTGTATAGATGAAACTTCTTTGCTGGAACCACCAGAGCCATAACAGTTTACACCACCAGAGACTTTGGTTCACACCCCTGGACACCTAGGATGCTGGTTTTGAGCCAATAGGATTTATGACTGTTTTAAACAGAAGTGACTTGCTCATGCACATCAGTAAACTGCTGTGCTATTGGACTGCAAGGAGCTGAGTACTTTTCCACTCTTTTTAGCTATTGCTATCAAAAATCATGGGTTAGTTGATAACCACATTCCTCTGAGATGAGTTTGCCAGTGCACTGAAGGAGATCTGTTCACACTGGGAGGCATTGTTTCCCAGACTATTCCAAACAATACAAAAAAACACTGTGTACTCATTTGAATACTATGAAGAAAGAGCTCAGTGGAAGGGCTTTTAAAGCACTAGCATATGCAACTCTATAAACTATGTTCTTTATTTAAAGAAAAACCCTCTATGTCATGCAGAACTGAATCATAATTTGCTCATGGACTGCATTCAGTGTCAGAAATATGGATGAGTTTTGGCTGGGCTTTCTAAGCGACAGAATAAATACTTCACTCCCAGCATAAGAGGGAAAAAGAATAATAATTTTAAAAATCAAACAGAGATTACACAAACACTCGAGTCCCCTTTATTCTCAATAGCAAAACATAATGACAAATTCATTTAAATTGAGTAGGATCAAAATATTTGGGGTAAGACCTTGCCCTGACTTAACTCCTAGCTCAGAGACCTTAATATTAAGTCAGTGCAGAGCAAGGAGTTGTTAATCTTTCTATAGTGAACTGAATCAATTTTGCCAATGAGGTCAGAGGCAGTATTTCAGGCACTAACTTGGTCTTGATGCTTTAAATAGCAGCAGAGTGTATATGCCCCTATGTAGCACTTGCTGTGAGGAGCTACTCAAATACATATTGGTTTTCAGGTGGCCCTGCAAACCAACAATGTCCTGGTGGAAAATGGCTCACCTGTTTGTCATTCCAAGCCACACAGTAAGAAGTGGATAGACTTTTCATTGTCCAAATTAGAAATGAAAGGACTACATTCACATGCTTATTTTTGCCATTGCTCCAACAAGGGATCTCAGTCTTCACATCTTTTTCCAATCATTCAGCATCACTCAGAAGATGTACTTGGTTTTGGATTGCTTGTTCTAACCTCATGACTTACCTACTAAATCTAACAAATTTCTTTTAGCTTAAAAGTCAGCTGATTGGGCCAGAAAATGAAGAGCAGGAATTTTTCCAGTAAGAGTTCAACACAGTCCAACAATGAAACAAGTTTTTAATGAAGTACAGCATAAAGAACATGTGAAAGATAATAATTTTCCATAGTGGAAGCTTGAACTATTTCACATACGTGACTTGAATCCTTCAGAAACAGAACCATTTAAAACCCCAACTACATTTCTGCCCTCTTGTCCCCTTCCCTTCCCCTCCCCCTTACATGCAGGCAGCCCCGGAAAAGTCCATAAGAGGTGAATGGACAGATTGTCTTCACCAGACTGCAGTGGGTTTTACTGCCTAGCATAACTTGGCCTATCATGTTCCTGTTATTCTTGCGGGAATCTGCGTCCGAAAGAGCAATTCCAAACTGAGATGTCTGCATCACAGTCTCTGCCAAGGAAAGTCTCCAGGATGGATCATGGCCAAACTTAATGCTGCAGTTTTAAAGAAGCAATTTCAGTTCAGGGAGTTTTGCTCTGTTCTGCTTTTAAATCTAGTATATTTTGCAATGAACTACTATATGCACCCACATACATGCCACCCTAAGAGGATAAAGGAGAGGGAAACAGTAGAGAAGAAAAAGAAGTCTAGCAGAAAAACAGCAGGTCTATTTTAACACAGCTAAATGTCCCTTGCATATTTCTCTTTGTATGTGTTTTGCAACAGAACCAGGTCTGAGAACAGACTGGAGCATTAATAACAACCAGCATGAATGTCTGCTGAAAAATCACAAATCACAAGTGGACGCAGGCAGTAGCAGATACTGATCAGCAGTCACAACACCATTAATTTTCTTTCCAGACTCACAGTGCTGCTCTAGAGCTCAGGTAGGCAAAATAGTCTCACACTGTGTCATTTACAAGTGACAAGACAAGCAGTGAGGGAGAATGTGTCAGCAGTTATCCAGAGTAAGGAGCATCATAAGTTTTCAAACAGAGATTGTTGCTCTAAACTCAGCAGAAACTTCAATGGGGATTTGTTTGGGTCCTGTGCCAGAAATAAACAGAAATACTCAATAAATTCCTACATGTCAGTCTAGTTTTTATGTAAAATGCTGTAAGTATTCTTAAAAGGAAAAAAAAAAAAGTAAAGAAAGAAAAGAAAATCACAGAAGAGCTGAAGAACAAGAAATAATCTGCTGAAAGCAAAAAATGGTTTACATTTTTCTGTGAGGCTCATTCAAGGTGGAAAGACTAGAAACATGTTGGAAAATGTTTAGAGAGATACTAGATTCATCAAAGCACTTGGCTAGGATAAGGAACTGAAGGATCTGAGTTATTACTTCTTGGAGAAGCGGCTGCTGGGGAGGAGATAGGAAGATAGAAGAGATAACCAAAGAAAAAAGACCACTCTTGAATTGTGAGCCTGAAAGGGACCCAGTGCACCGCTTACAATCCATTCACATTACACTGCTGGACAAAATGAAATACAGAAGTTAACCAGCCCTCCTCAAAGCCAGAGCAGGGTCCTTGCAGTGCAGTTGGAGCTGCCATGAGGCAGCTGCTGACAGCAAGCCTGGTGCTCACAGCCTGGGACACTTGCCCCACATCGGCGCCCCACTTGGTGAGATGCCAAGTCCCTGACCCCACAGTGTGGGTTTTGGGAGATAAGCTTTTGCAAATCTGTCTGTGACACCTGTAGGTATTCCCCCTCTAGGCCTTCACTCCTCCCCACTGCCACAGATTACTGTCCAGGAGCAGAGTGTACTGCGCGCTGCAGCGTGCCAGGCAAAAACGTGGCGTCCTAACCGCAGCTGCAAAAGAGCTGATGTGTGCCTGAGGGAGAAACATACTTTAACCCATTTTAGCTGCTTGTCAAGCAAACATGAGTCAGATCCCTAACATACCAAGAGATATTAAATGGCAGCTAGAGCCTACTAGCAAATGGGACTTCTGCTTCTCATCAGGGTTAAGCCAAGTAGAGTTGAGCAGTTGCCAAAAGTAAAAGTCCCTGCCCAGCCTCTTATGCTGGCTCAATTATTCATGCAGATTGCAAATATGGGAAAGCTAGACCCCAAGAAAATTGAAATCACTTAGGTTTTTTAGTTTTCTGAACATTCAGCTCCTTGAAGATGTCCAGTGGGAGCACATAGCCAAGAGAAAGGCCACCCTCTCAGTGCAGTCTCATGATCAGTTTTCAGGACAAAGAAGGGCTACAAATACAGCTGGCCACACAAACACATGCCAACATAGAGAGACCGAGAAAATTGCAGGTGGGATTAGGGAAAAAAACCACAGCCTTTGGGGAAAAATATCGCTACACCAGACCATGAGACATATAGGGATTCCTAAGGTGACTTCAGTCAGTAGCTCAGAAGATGAGGATATCCAGGCATCTCCAGAAGGGGAGAAAACAAAACAAGAAAAACATGTTTACTCCTGCTTACACTGGGGAACTATTTTCTACAATACTTCCCTTAAGAACCCAAGAGCAGCCAGTACTGCCAACAGTGCAGTACTTCACGTGTCAGTGGCCACTGAAATGGCAGGGGTGAACCAAGGCAAGAAAGCACAGGCTGAGCTGGAACTCAAGCTGCTGAATTCAAGGTAGGGTCAGGGGAGCACAAACCCTTGCAGCGCACAAGACCAGTGTAAAATCACTGCAGATCATTTTCACACAATCTTGTGATAGCCTTGGTAGAGCAAAACTGCAGCAGATAAAATGCTAACAAATTTTTCACATTGAAAGTCATAGCAAATATTAATCTGAATCAACATCTTTAGGTGATAAGGGACGCTATTCAAAGGATCAAAGTCTCTTCATTTCCTCTTTACAACACTGACAGATTCAGCTGACACTTTGCAGTCACACAGGTGGCTTGACGATGAAGTGTTCATCCCAAGCTGGCATAGATATGGAATAAGAAAAATATACTGGCAGTCAATGCAGTCTAGACTTACTTATAATGCAAACCAAGATCCTGTTTTCCTTCTTAGTCTATACTAAAACTGTTGCTCAGACTAAGGAAGTCTAGCAACTAATGAATCTAAACCACAGGGGAGGGAAAAAGACTTTAAACAGAATTTGTATTTTGAAGTCTGAATGATACGGTATCTCTAAAACACAAACAGCTTTTTATGCTTTTTTTTATTATTATTTTTAACTCTGCTTTGATTTATGTCCAGGAAAATATATTAGTCCCAAGTTTTGAGCCTGAAGAACTTATAGGAGTCCGAACCAAGAAGCTGGAGTACCTCACTAATAGAGGAGCAGTTGAATAGACCAGACAGGTCTTGACAGCACCAGTCAAAGAGAGGGAGGGAAAAGGACATTTTTATTAGCAACCTTGGAGGAGACTTACCTTGTTAAGCATCAGCATTGCACTGCCTAAACCACAAATGTGCATTCCCTGCACACCCACGCGGGCTCTCAGAACTAACCCATGGCTGGGAGCTGGATTGCCATGAAACACAGGGTGGACAGGTATGGCATTGGGAGAGAAACCTCTTACTAAAGCACTGCCACCCTCTCAGAGGCATGGCTCCATCTCTCCAACTTAAAGCAGGCTTTAGGTTCTCACACCTTAACACAAATAAGACCCCTTAAGGGCAAGGTAGCTAGAGAGTTTCCCCTCAGTCTTACCTCATTGGGGCATAGAGGGCCACAGTGGTGACAGGTACCTGCAGGGAATTTTTTCCTGGGAAGAAGGGAAAAGGTTGTTTTCATTGAGTATATCCCACATCCCAGACCAATCTTGTTGGTAAATGGTTCTAGGGAGTCAGCTAGATTTGGAACTAATTTTTTAAAAGCACAAATGTTTTTCTGTTACTAAAGGAGAAGAGTTAAATATTTTCAACCACCTGTAATGGTTTGGTAACTCTCCAGGAACTTCCCCCACATTCCCAAATTGAAAATAAAAAACAGACCCAAAAGATAGCTTTTGCTGCAGTAGAGTATGTTGAGCACTTACTTTCCTAGTCCCCATTAAACCCAGCCCAGGATAGTGTTTTCTGATACTCCCCCTATATAAGGAGTCAAAAAAGCTTCATGCATAAGAAAAAAAAAGGCATGCTGGGTTCCCCAAAATGTTGCATTCTAAGGAAAAAAATACATTGTTTATTGAGTTGAAGGCAATATTTTTGTATTAAATTAGAGTCCTCTCACTCATCCGCTTTCTGAAAGCACACTTTGATTTTCAGTTTCTCCCTGCATCTTGCACCATTATATCCCTGGTTATCTATACCAAATCCACTCTTGCATGCTAGTAGATTTGGGGTGATTTCCTTTTTTTTGGTAGCTTGATATACTGCATTGTATGGGGATAGAACCGCCCAGCCCTGATGCCTCCAGAGAACACGGAGGTGGAAAGGACTCATCAAGCCCCTGCTCTTGGTCCTTTCTGCTTTGCAACTAAACACAGCACATGAATACAGACTGGACCTTGGCAACTGTCCATTTATTATTAACAAATTAACAGCTTTGTAATTCCCTCTTTCCTTTTGTTCTGTGTGCAGACATGCACATATGAGCCTGGGGACTTAGACTTTTTCATCTTGACAAATTCTTCCTCCTGCTCGTCGCAGTTTTCAACAGCACAACAGGGGGCTAATCAGCAAAGCTTCCCAAGGCCTATCAAACAGATCTACTTAACTCATTTCCAGTTCAGTCCAGATCTTCATAAGTAAATACAAAACAGCCATGGAAAACAACATCGTTCTTCCACAAGACCTCTAGGCCACTATTGTAAAGCAAAAATGCGCCCCAAATGTGGGCCTTCACAAGCATCTGTGCATAGCCTGGCTACTACAGAGGGCATGGTTGCATTCTGGAAAGGTATCTGTGTCAAGGGCAGCCTCGTCCCCGACCTGCCAGAGTTGCAACCACTTTTCTTGTCACAGAAGCAGCCCCAAATGGCCAATATGAGAGCAAGAGGCAGCCACGCAGCCCTGAGCCATCGCACAGGTCACTGGCCCGGCTCTTCCTGCTGCATCCTGGCCTGGCATCACTTCAGAGGCTTTTGTGCAGAGCAGACAGTGCTGCTGAGGCTCCACCTGCATGGCCATCTGAGGGAAGCGATTGTTTGATTTATGAGATGGGAGGAAAAAATAAAGCTCCCTCGATGTTTGTCATTTGGGATGAAGAGGAAGAAGAGTTCTCTTATTTTTGGTAGCTAAAGAGTGTTCATTACACAGTGCTTTCAAAGGGAGGAAAGGAAGTGTGGAGGCTGGGCGCTCAAAGCGCTGTGCTTCAGGCAGAGCCCTCTCCCAGAGCTGGGTGACCCTCAGCCAAGCAGTCCAGCAGAATGTGGCAGCTGGTGCAGGGGATCCACCTCCCATTGAAGCCCAAGGGCCATCAGGCAAAGGAACTGCGGTGGCAGGGGAGGCCCTGCCTCCTCCATCCTGTCTGTGGTGTCTTGTGCAAGTCAATGAGGTGCTTTGTTTGATGGGAAAAGTGAAATGTTTGCTTGACCCAAAATGAACTTCAGGGTTTTAAATTCACCAATAAGCCATGACAAAAAGTGGGGTTGTGAGTTAATGCCTTCAATTTATTTTCACATTTATGTGTTGACAGCCAATCAAAAAAATAATCATACACACAATGAAGTTCTGTCTCCCACTTGTTTTTCTCATGAATGAGATTGCATATTTCTAGTTAGTGGTCCTGGGAACTTTTTCAAGATTTTATTTTAAAATTAAATGAAAATGCTTTGGAGAAAAGTTAAGATTATACTAAGCATGGATACGTTGCACTTAGCAACTCTATCATTTTAAGAAGGCTCAATATTTTTAATTTATTTATTTATCTGCTATGTTTATCTGGACAGACTCTATATTCCATTACAGTACAGAAGTGATATATCTCATCCTCTAATAATACTTCCCAGTTATTTATTCCAATCCAATGTGTTTGTTTAAAGCCAAACATGGAATCATAGAATCATTATTTAGACCTGATTTTCTCAAGAATCAATGTCATTTTATTCCGAGGTTCCATAAGAGAAAATGCTATTTTAAAATGCAAACTTGTAGATACAATGGAAAATTAATTCCATTCAGATGATGCAATTAACCCCCAGTATAAATAATCTGCGGTGTAGATTGTAATATGATAATGTGAAAGTCCAAAAGAACTCATTCCCAGACCACATCAGAAAATCTACTGAGTCAACAACTGCAGCAGACAATAACAGGACAAGTTAAAGGAGCAGAACATTAAAGTAGGTTAGTTTCAAACTGTACAGCATTTAATATGTCACTGACAAGATTTAATACGACGATTCACACTCAAGCACTACATTAATTCACTCAGAAACTATTTGGTAAATAAGATCTGAATGTGAAGAGACAACTAGTTCAACTTTCTATGTCAAATTATTGCACATGGAAGACTGTTCCTGTCTCTGTTTTGCATTATCATCATCAGTTTTTGAATAATTTAAAAGGAAAATTATTTGCTCAACGTATTTGCTTAGGAAATTGTTTAACTCCTTATAAGCAATCACATCTGAAGCTCACTTTCTTGAACTAAAGATCCTCTGCACATATAGGATGTGGCTAAGTAACAGATGTAAGGAGCTGAAATTATTGTGGCAATAAAAACATTTCAACTGTTCTGTCTGATAAAGAAAACCAACACAGCATTTCAGTAGGCTGTAAGTGACTTTATTATATATGTAGAAAGAGTGCAAGAATCATATGGTAATAATTACTAGAAGGGCATAATTCCCTTTTTCTTGACAAGATCCACATGGCTTTTTGTTTTTTTTAATCTGTTGTATCACATATATGATGTAACAATATATCAATGCAAATCAAACAAATGCAAAGCAGCTTTCCAGCTGAGACTCCAGACACACTGAAGTCAGGCAGCTCCAACTTCGGGGTCCTATTCCCAGCTCAGCCCTCAACAATGACATTTTCTCTTTCTAGCTGTGATGTTAAAAATGTGTGGTTTAAATCACTAGTGAAAGTAGGGAAACCATCACAGCATTTATCACGAATTCTAGCACAACAGCAAAACTGAACACGGGAAAAACTGATCTCCCTCCAAAAGCCTCCCAGAGCAATCACCTCAGAGAGGAGTTACTTATTGGTCCTTAGCTAATACAGGGGCTCTCCTCTTCCAAAGCGACACCTTCACCATGTAGCTTGGTTCAATATCAACCTGCCACTTGATCCACAGCTTAAGGCTACAGCATGGAAACAAAACTAAATTCAGCGGAAGACCCAGATATGAAGCAAGGGTATGGCAGCACTACATGAAAAAAGCAGCCTGGATGAAATGGCTACAGTTCAGACCTGCTAATTTCCCAGGTGCTGTGCAATTAAAATTCAGTATGGTAGTGTTTTAGAAGCTCATTACTTCAACAGTCTTGGTTTCTTTTTGAGATATGCAATATCTAAATGCTGTAAGTATCATGGTCCCATGACACAACATATTCTTCTGGTGTGAGTTCATGAGACTGGATCAAAACCACTCCAGAGAGGATGCTGGTGGGCTAACTATGTACCACAAGTCAGGCTGGACATCTGGATGAATTAAACTTTGTACATCTCAAAGGGGAACATGGTGTCTGGGATTCCCAGGTGTAGATTACCTTTTGCCCAAGATCAGGCACCCTGCTCCACTCCCACTTGCTCACACATGAATCCAGCATCAGTTAATCAAAGAAAATGCCTGCCTGCTTTGCAGACCATTTTCTACTTCTGGCATACTCTGGCTTTGTTTTACCTTTTGGGATCATATTTTCTGGGCACACAGCTGAACTCTGGGTTGTTGCCTGACTCAACCACTCCCTGCTCCACTCTCACCCTGCAGACCAAAACACCAGGTTAGCCCCGTCTTGACTATCAGTCTTGTCCCAATTTTTGACTACCAGGAGGCTTCATAATACTCCTCACAGCAGAACCTGCTGCTCCAGGCACCACCTCTGGCCTTGCCACCTCTGCCCCCATCAGCATCCTATTTGCATGGGCCACACCCTGCTGTATGTCATTCCTTGCCACGAGCAAAGCCTTCCCACCAAGCCAAGTGCCTTGCTGTGACTACATGGGCACCTACCTGGGTGTGATCAGTGCAGATTCAGGCCCCTGTTGCACTGCTCTTCACTGGAGTGAAAGTGAAAAGGCAAAAGATGGCAGTTCAGAATACCTTTAAGAAGCTGTTGCACTGGGCCACATCTGGCTCTATTAGGAAGGGAACTAGAAAAAAACACCTCCATGCTGCAATACTGCTCATTTCTCACAGCATACAGGGAATTAAGCATCTGCCATGAGCCTGTGTAAGCCAGGACACTTTGTGGCTCATGCCAGACAGCGATGATTGCCATATTATCTTCCTGTCTTGGCAGTGGCCTTTCAAAATGCAATTGCAGGCTGTATGTGTCTGACTCAAGCCTGTACCACCAGTTCTATTGCATTGCACAGAACCAATTTTAATAATCCAAATTAATCCTAATTAATAGGGGAAGCTGTGGCAGCATAATAAAAAGTGAAAGGTATTCTTTACATTTGAGGTTTTGATTTTGCAGGATACATAGATCTTAATTTCATAACTGTACATTAAAGTCAAACCAGCAAAGGGATTAAATTAATCCAGCTTCTACTTCAATGAACAGAAAAAAACGTTCCCATCATTGTCCCATCAAATCACCTGATTTTCTAAATCACATATAAGTAACATGAACATTTATAAATCCAGAAAAAATAATCAAGTCTTTCTCATTCTGTTAAGTCCACAAAGTTTAGATGTAGCAGGAAAGTGATCTAATTTAAAACTATCATTTGGGTCAGCGTATCTATTTACAGTGTTCAATTACATGACCATATCATTTTGCACAGCCTTCTTTATATTGGCAAGCTATAAAAGAGCTTCTTCGAATGGAGCCATTGTTCTGCTACATGCTCTAAGAATAGCATAGACTATATATTCGGCCTCAGTACTAGGACTATGCAGAGGACCTGCCTTGATAAATTCAGAAGTTTCCTATTGCATCAAAGTTCCTTCCTCCTTTCTCTTCCTGGTCTCTCTTGCTCAAATATACCAGACTGTATTTGGGCCAAGCAGCTCCCCCCTCCCTCTTCCCCCATAGGAGCTCCTGTGAGGTACTGATCTTCTGCCTTTTCTTTCCTAGGACAGACAACTGCATTTTATTTATTTACAAATTTGAAAAACTACTCCTTTTTTTAGCCATTTTTAACCTAGTCTGCCACACAATAACAGTACTAGGTGTTATTTGCAGGTCAGTATTTTCACCTGCTAGCTAAGAGATGCAAACAGAAAGCTTCTTGAGGACTCTGTCGAGCTCTGGACCTCTTTTCTCTTTGCCAATGGGTGATGGTTTATCCACAGCAGAGCACTGGCATCTCAGTCCCAACTCTATCATCATAACATCATTGGGCAGTTCACTAAAAAACTCAGTTCAGATATTTTCTCACAGTAATAAAAATATTGTGGGTGATAGAATTAAGACCTTTTAAAGCAGGTACACAGTTTTGTTTTGCTTTTAGCCAGTGAGAGGATAGAAGAAAGAAAAAAACCCAGCTCTTTATTTTTTGGCTGGTTAAAGAAACTCTAAGAACATCAGTGTTGATAATGTTTGATAAGGAAGATGGCAACAAAAATTAAAATATGAAATGAGAGAAAAAAATCTTAGGTTTAAACCAAGGAGATAACAGAGGAAAAAAGAAGTTATGAAAAGAGGAGCAGCTCTTTTTCACTCCAGAGATTTTCAATACCTCCCAAATCAGGGTCTCAGTGAAGAAAAAAGCATAGCTTATCCAGCTCAGACAGACTTCAGGGGGTCCCAAGGGCATTTTGACCTTCAGACAGGAGATGCTTTAGCAAGTCTGCTTTGCTCACTGCCTGCAAAGGCCTGTGCTTAAACTGTGAGCAAAGCAGCTGTGGGATAAAAACCACCTCTGCAAAGTTTTGGTATCTGTAAGTGTTTACTGCTGCTTCTCAAAAGCCTTCTAAAGAAATAAAATGTAAGAGGGAGGGCAGTTCAATTCCCAGATGTCACTGGAGGCAACATAAGATGAGTATTTCTTGACAAGATCCAAAATGCCTGACAGACACCTGGGAAATCAGCTCAGGGAGTCACCAAGAGGTTAGATTTCATTACAGCAAATGACCAGAAGTTATGTAAGAATTTTTCAGATTTGAAGATATGTTGAAAACTATGCAAGCTGCTTCCATGCAATTTCTTCTAATCTAACTCACTCTCATCCCAAACATGCACACCAAGAATACAGCAATCTGGCACAAGCTGATCATGAGAGGGAAGAAGACCCAGATGCTCTTCATTATATTATACACTGCTATCCCACTCTCTCTTGGCATATACTTCAGATTGTGGCAAATGCCATGGGCAAATATTTGAGGGACTGATGTCCATTTTATTTCAGTTTTAAAAATTCTATCCACATGCTCACTGAATAAATCCCTCCTAGAAAAGTTTCATGCAAGTATATAGAGATATTTTTTTAAACCATGTTAGTTTTGGCTTGCCTCAGTCCCTCTGGAATTATTTTGGCCAGGACTCTCAGTTTCTGAGACTCTCACAGATAGGATTACAAAAAGGAGATTTCTTCAAGCACATATTCTGATGCACTGCGGGGACATTTTATGACATTATTAAGAACCTGAACTCTCTGGAACATTAAACATATAGAAATAGATTCCCCCTTCAAGTACCATCAAGTTGTGTGAGATCTTTACACTGGATCAAAGAGGATCTTCTGAATAAATAAATGGAGAAAACTTGTATCTGATAGAGCAAATAATAGCTACAGCATTTATCACTTTACTTGAGCATTCCCCTTTCACATGCTTGAAAATTCTTCATTGATGAATAACATTAGATTATTATTTAAACAAGAGTTCTGTCTCTGTTCTCAAACAAACTGTCTGCATAGAAGACAGTGCAAAGAAACACAGTCCAAGAATATCTAAGAAAATAGAAAGAAAGAGGTAAGAGAAAAGAGTACTGAAGATACTGTTTCAACTGAGGTCTCTGAAGCAAGTGGTGAAATGCCCCACATATGTGAAGAAGTAAAAGCTGGTCTTCAGAAAGGAGGTTACCCTGGTTTTAGAGTGCACTGAAGGACTCCGGTTACTTTTCTGAGAAATCTATTTTGGCTTTACTATTAGCAGCACCTTGGATCATTTAGCCTTTCCATTGACTTCTACGAGCTTTAATTACAGTTGCTGTACTAGGCTGAACACAAAATATAGCATGCAAACATTTTCTGGAGAAGCTGAAATATAGGTAACACCTGTTTGAGCAGAAGGAAAACAGAATTTGCTGAGAGCTGCAAGTGAAATCTGTGACAGAGAGAAGTTTAGAAGACAGGCATTCTTCATGTCTAAGGACAAAGGTTTGGGATGATGGCTACTTGCTGAATTAGGAGAAAGAAGAGATGGACAACAAAATCTTCCCATTAAAACTAAGTGTAATGTCTGATTTGATTATTCAGCTACAAAATCATCACCAATGCAAAATTCATCAAGCATTGGCACACTGAAAGATAATGAGCAATAAACAGTGATGTGAGACAGGATTATGCTAAGTCATCTGGATAATATGATAGATATATATCATAATTCATTATCATCCCACAAATAAACTGCAAAGCTGACTACATTTATTACACCTGTAATGTCATCAGTCTATTAAGTAGTCACTGCTGGTAAAAGGAAGTTTCCACTCACTTTGAGCATGTGCCATCCTCCAGACACCTGTACACTGAAATGGCCCCGCTCTGCTCCCACAGACACCCCAAATAAATCCAGGAGAGGTCCATTTGTAATCTTAATGTCTCTGGCCATTTTACTGTAGCTTAAGTAACTCTTTAACATGGGTGGATGGACAGCATAACATCTGCATTTTCTTCACAAAAAGAACCAATTTTATATCCTCAAACAGCAGAGATAATTTTGTTTGATAGAGCACTTTATGAAAATGGCTTATCATTTTATAAACACGAAATCAAATGTCATTAAGAAAAAAAAATCCTAATACTAAGAACAGGGCTGATTTTTAAACAAAGATAGGTGAAGAGAAAAAAAGTCAATTTGATGGATAAATACCATAAAAAATACCCAACATTTAAATCACAAAAAAATAAAAAGGTTCAGAGGAGGCCTGACAACTCTTTGTGCTATAAGGGCTGACTGCACAGCATTTATGACAGATATTTCTCAGACTTGTTTTCAAAAGCTTTACCATCTTCAGGCAATCACTTTCCACATTTCACTAACCTTTCCTGAGAATATATTTCCCAATACATTTTTCCACTGACCTTCCTGCCTAAACATCTTTTTTAAATGTAACCTCATTACTTCTTGTCCTAGCAACAGTAGATGTCTAACAATACCACACTGCCTCTTGTTCTGCAGTAACTTTTTACTTGTTTGAAGATTATAATCACATTTTCTTTCATATCTCAGAGAAAAGTGAACAGCTTTGCTTTCTCTGTCCTTCCTCATATTTTAAATATATCTCTGATCATTTCCATGACAGTGGAAACTGGGATCTCCATCTGACCTTTGCATTTCTTAAAGTTTTTAACAATGCACACACTGCTCCAGAAGAGGGTTCAAAGGAAGGATTATCTCATCTCTCATGTACGTCATCCTTGGCCCAACTCCCATCACAATGTTGCTTTTCCCCCAGCAGCTGGGCACAAATTCTTACTAGGCATCTTACCTTTTAATTCACCCAATAAGAGAGCTTTTCTCCTGGAAAATACCACTTGTCCCTGCTGCTGATCACTGCTTCCAAGAAGGGATTAATGGTTGTGGCCATACTGCACTTCAACAGTAGCAGAGATATTTGAAGGCTTTACTAGTGCAGTAGCTCATTCACAAAACGACTTACTCCTCACATGCTATCAGTGTCGGAGACAGATTTTAGGCTTTGATCAGGAAATTTTCATGTACTGGAATTAGTGGGGTTATAAACACATTTTCTTGTCTAGGTTTTGTACATGCAGTTCTCCCTTTTCTCCATTCGTTTTGGCTGCCCAGTTAAAAAGGAAAATTATCACTAATATGCATGCACAGAATAAGAAGCAATCATGTCGCTGAAATTGTGACCATCCACACACACACACAAAAAAAAAAAAAGTGAAGAAAAAAGAAAAGAAAAAAGAAAAGGAAAAAAAAGCCTTTCATATACCAGTCTAATTGAGAAACCCTCCCCGTAGTTGTGAAAGAACATCATATCAGCACTTAGTGTATCACCTGGGTGCAGAGAGACAATTCTTTTATGCACGTTGAAGGTTTCACATTAAAAATGTGTTAATGGTCCTTTACTACATCCCTCTACAAGTAGTTGAATTGCATTTCTGCTTTTGGTACAAGCAAAAGAAACAGTTCAGAAATATTTTCCATATTAGATCTCTAGTGAAACCAGAAGAACTGCTCCTACAGTTATGCAAATCAGTAAACCCTTTCAGTCTTCAGGCAAGCAAAAGCTCCAAGGAAGCCTTCTCAAAGAGACAGTAAGGTCTGGGACTCTGCTACACCTGTTCTCTCAGCCATAACCAAAAGGTAATGTCACCACAGAACATCTGAGAACAAAAAGCAAATACATGTCACTGGCAGCATTCACCCATTCTTTCATCAAAAAACCATCTGTTAAAATGCTTAACCACTGTCACAGAGGTCTCATTTACAGCTCTTTGCAGATATTAACAATGGTGGTTGAGTCTGCCGAAAGAAAGAAACAGAAAGCAGATCTGCAGAATAGGGGAGAGCTCCCTCTCAGAAGCCTTTCATTATCATATGATGCTTTCTGGTGAAGTGATCACCTCTGATTTGTTGAATCAGTGTCTTAATCATGTACTTGGCACCAAGAAAAGAAACTACAAGCAATATTAACAGGGTTATCCAGGATTGGGGGTGGAAGTCCCTATTGTTTAAAGCAAGAGTTAGACAGTTATTACCACATGATCCCCTCACTCAGACTCTTTGAAGTGTTATGAAAACATTTTTAAAGCAATATTTGCCACAGGGTAGTCATTCATGTTATATCTGTCTTACCCATCCTCTTTCAATCTGTGAGCACCTCATTACCAGTGGATAATACTGATGCTGTAATACCACTTTCCCTTGGGAACAATATAATAATCATCTGTGTCATTTGAGAAGGATCCTGCCTGGGCCTCTATGTGCAGGAATGCACAATTATAAAGCATGCCTGACAAAAACATTTGATTTTGTTCTGTTCTTAGTTCAAGAAATTCAGGTACAGTGTGTGATCATTTGTTTCTAGTTATGGGTTTTGAATACTCTTCTGTTTGCAAAAAGAGCAAAGGCGTGTGCCCATTAAGATGGAAAATAAACTAAAGATTTCAGTAAATGCAACAATACTGTTGTTACCAATGTATTTCTATTTGTCCAGAGACTACGAAAAGTATTAGTTTCATTAGTTTCATGATTCAGTTCTGTATTTTCTTCTTAGAATGTTGCAAGGACTCATGCTGTAATAGGTTTTATCAGAAAAGGGCCTGCTCAAACCAGCTGGGTCAAGGGTAGGGTGAAAAGAGCACAGAAGGAAAGACTGCAAATGCCAGCAAAAGGAATGAAATCTTTGTACGCAATGTACTCATCTGTATTTTAAGGAAATTTCTCAAAGAATTCTTTCAGTTTTATTCTTGGCAGATGAATTAGTGCAAAGGAGGAGGTAAATTATAGCTGAGATCTGCAGAGGCAAATAATGAGTCCCAATCCCATTTAGGGAACTTTTGTTCTGTTTCCTTTGCCTGGAGTATAACAATCCCTCAAACCCCCTAAAAGTAGACCCTTGTGTATAGCACTTTTCAATCATGGAAGATTCAAGTTAAATTCTCCCCACTCTCCCAAGTTATTATTGAAGCCTCCATCAAGACTATTTAGACAAAAGAGTAGCGTCTTTGCAGAAGCCCAGGCGGAGGGCATCTTGCAGTTACAGGCTCTATAGCCATGCTGAGAGCTACCCATCAGCAAGACAAAATGTTACCCAATTCCAGCCACAACAGAGCACCTCCATTACTCCACATCTGCATTTTTAGGAAGGCATTCTCTGCTCCAAAATCTTACAACTGTTCTGGTTTTGTTTTGCTCTGTTTTTGAGATCAATGAAGTTCAGAGAAATGTAAAGGTAAAATACTAATACAACCTAAGCTTATATTCAAAAGGATGGTCTTCTCGTGCAAGAAAATGGGTTGTTTCATGCAGTTCCTGTCCCAGTTCCATTTCCCAAAACTCAGGCAAAACAGCCTCTGAAAGGCAGTGTCCAACATGTCCAAGCCCTGCCTCCAGACAAGAGAATGAAGGCCACCTGCCTGAGCCAAGTGATGGAGGATAACGGGCAGAGTGGAACAATCTGAACCAAAGCTATTTTTAAACTTTATCATCAAGGGAGTTAAATCCCTGCACTTAATGCTAGCTGTTGTCAAGATTAATTATAGTATCATGGGAAAAAGAGGGCTAAAGTCACATAATAATTACATCCACTTTGATGTTTATTAGGAACAGCTACTCTTGTAAAATTATAATGCTGTATTCATAGATTAGCGCTCAAGTTCTACCAACACTGTTGTAGCATTTACTGAGATTAGTCATTTTGTTAATGAAACATACAATTGGAATATTCTTTTAAAAAACACTTCATGTACAGACCTTTTAACTTACTAGTATATGACTGAGCTGATCTCATACATTGCTGTTAAATCTATCCACAACAACGAACCGTACTTTTTGTACTGGGGTACATGTACACACACATTTTAGTTTTTGGCAGATACATGTGCTTCTACATTTATGTAAGACTGTTTAGAGGAGGTGAAAATCCCACTTTATTTGGAAATGGCAGTAAGTATCAAGAAATAAATTTGTCCACTAATCTGGACTGGGCAAATTTGCAGAGAATGTGAACACAAGACAGAAATCAAAGCGTGAGATGCATGAAGAAAAAGTATTCTTCCATTTAAATTCTCATCAATATAAAGAAGCATCTGGAGAAGGTGGCAAAAATAACTATTCCCTCAGTTTGCTTCTACTGGACCAGAACCTGCAGTGACCAGGTAAATTAGTTGTCCTCACTACATACTAACCCCTGCTGTCATTATAGGTGGGTGTCTTCCAAGCCTTTGAATACCCATTACACAACACCCTGGAGAAGCAGCAATTGCTGTTATTATTCTTTTCTGGATGAAGACTGAAGCAGAGTAAAAGAAAGGGCCTATTCTGAACGAATAAATAAATAGTTACTTAGAGCAATTTAGGAGAAATTTATGTATGCAAGTTCAAGCAAGTGATCCATAAGATCTCCACCCCACTGCTTAGACTGTGGGGTGTCCAAGTTCTCATCAGTCAAATGAGGCTCTCATGCATTTTTTGAACACTTTCAAATTCTGCCTGTGAACTGGGTTTATCTTAGAACAAAACACAGTGGTTGTGAGCACAGAATGGGATACCAAGTTCAACCACTTTTCCCATTCTTGCTAAGCACAGAAACAGCACTCTCACCTATCACCTCTTGCCTTAAAAATTGTAATACTGGAAAGAGAAAGGCAGAGATGTATTCTTACTTTGGATCTGGGCTGTTGTATAGAAAAAAGGAATACAATATTCAGAGTCAGTATAAGGCCAAAGAAGTGGACAGCTGTCCAGTACTGAGTCCTGAGTTCATGTTTGCATGTTCCATTCTGGTTAATACAAGGTGTATAAAGGACAAATTTTAAAAGCTGCAACTGAGATGAACAGTTAGATACACTGTTCTGGACTGTTTTCCAGAAATAGGTTTTTTTAAGCTGAATTCAGGTATCTCCACCAACTTCTGCTTGTGTCAGAATCATAACATTTAGAAAAGGAATTAATAGGAATGCATGGCTAAGGGTGGCTCTGGTGAAGTAGAAGTAAGAAAACAGAAGGGTGACTAATATCTATGCAATTCCCAGTCCAAAGCTCCCAGCTGCTGAGAAAATCGTATTTTGCAAGGTAGCCAGAGATGCAGGGTAGTGAAGGATTACAATATTACTGCTTTGTAGATCATGCTGACGAGGAAAAGCAGATGTTTTCTAATCATTACAAGAAAACTTTTCAATCTCCTAGTAAATAATATTAGAAAAAGACAAAAAGGGGATTTTATTTTTGGCTTTCATATTTGTTCACTTCTAATTAATGGCATCTTAATGGGTCACTTTAGGAGAGCAGGAAGTCAGGCATCAAATCTGATTACATATCCAGCCTGGGATAAATTCCTCAGCAAGTCATAATAGACAGAGCAATAGGGCAACACAAAGCAAATTGTCTGTCATACCTCACCCATCACAGTGGAAATTTTATTGTTTAGAGCTGCCAGTTTGTAAGCATCACATTCAGGATACAACTTCATTTTTTTAAAAGTCCCAGTCCTAAAGGCCATCCAGCTGCAACAGCTATACTGACAGATGAGCACTGTTTACATTCCTCGAGCAGAATGAGATAATACAAGAATGTAAAAAATTCAGCCAAATCTTCTGAAGAGAATTCCCTCCTTTACAAAACATCTGAATTCTGAGCAATGGGATTTTCCATAATGGAGAGTGCCATTTTCCAATTTCCACACTTTCAGGCAATCTATTGGCTGGTCTTGCACTGCTATAAACACAGCGGTACATTTTTGTAAATAACATTGTTTTAGCCAGATACTTTGTTAATCTCCTATTCAGTTTCCTGGGCAGCAGCTCTGAGGAATAAGAGATGAGTTGAAAAACCACTTCAGTTTTGACATTAAAGACTTGTGTTTTTTTTCCCATCTGAACTAAGAGAGTCAATACAGTAGCTTTCTCACAATGCAGTATTTTGTTTTTAAAAAAATATGGTTTTTCCCTTTGCCCTCATCTCTTCAGCTTGTACTTCAAAAGAATATTCATATTATTACACATTGCGTTGATATTCAAGTTGAAATCATAAATGTTTGGGAACAGAGGCACAGCAAGAATGATACTCTGAAGGAAAACACTTCAGTTTGTAATACATATTCAATACAAGCGCTTATATATGAGACATTTCTTTTTCTTACATTGTTTGTCCTTTTTTTTTTTTTTTAATGTGATAATATTAAAAGTTGGCAAAACAGAACAAGGATAAGAAATTGTTTCTTTAGATTAGTACATTCTTACATAAGAGTCAAAATCTTCCCTTGCTGCTTTGACTTCAATAGGAGCTAGAGCTGGCATTCAATGTACACCCCATACTCTGGGCAGAAGAGTGCAAAAACTGAAATGCACAATCCAAAAAATTTTAAACACTGCCTATCCTATATATATTTATCTCAGAGATTAATATCTACCAGCCTACACAAGAACAATTAAATCTAAATTCCTAAATGAAGACTGTCATCACATATCATGGCACTCCTTTACTTTTAGAGTAAAGGAAGGTTTTGC
Organism: Buphagus erythrorhynchus; assembly: GCA_013400855.1. Lineage (NCBI taxonomy): Eukaryota > Metazoa > Chordata > Aves > Passeriformes > Sturnidae > Buphagus > Buphagus erythrorhynchus. The sequence continues at coordinate 53,958 of VZTT01075841.1, forward strand.
TCTTTAAATCGAGGCTCTACCACAAATAGGTATGACTTAGGTGAGAGCCAGTTTCAACTCTCATTGCTAGGCCAACAAGCTATAGCCAAGAACAAAAGATATGACATGCTGGGGAAGACAGATACTCCTCGAGCAAGTCAGAATTACTAAGTACTTCTTAAGAGAGCCCCTTTCCTGGGAATGTGGATGAACGCTTTCAGGTTTCACTGACAACAGAATAAACCACACACATACATAAGGTTATGGCAATACACTACTAAAAGCAACAGATCTCTATGAGAACTAAAATCACAAATCCTTAAAGTGAGAGAAGTCTCAGTGGAATGAGATGCTTTATATTGTAAGCTGCTTTTCCTTTCTTCTGCTTAGATTTTTTTAAAAGTTCATTCAGATTTCTAGGTTATTAGATTGTCTTTAAATTTCAGAGATTGGCAAAGAACAGAGTCTACAGTTCAAGTATTCATTTTGCCTTTTCCCGAATAATAGCATCCAGGTAATCAAAGCCACATGAATGGTTGTAAAGACCAGGCAGAACCAAACTTAGAAACAAGAATAGCAAAGAGTTAACATCAGCCAATAGCAAGCCATTATTTCCTTTTTAGGAATAATTATTTGAACTAAATAATAATTATTTGAACTAAAACTTCAAGGTTTTTTTGTGAAAACATCTGTTCAAGAACCTTAGTATAAATTAAGTCATCTCAGTATATACAAAGAATGAATAAAATTACTCCACAAATAAGCCAAATATCCTTATTGGTTACAAATATTTAGTCAGTTCCATTCCAATTCTTAAACAAGGAGAACAGATCCAGAACTTGGAGAAGTCACAAATATGTTCCTTAAAATGTTGCTGTTAAAGAGAGGATGCAGGAACACTATGACTGAAAAGTTAGTTTATTGTTCAGTTTTAATTAGAATTTAGGCTGATGAAATGCATGTAAATAAGCCACATGTAAACTAAAGGAGGTAATAGTAAGTCATGCATAACAGATTTTTCTGGCTATATTCTTCATCCCTCCAGTTTAACAAACTGCTGGTCATGTTCCACAGCAGTGCAGAGGTTCTTCAAGGACACAGTACAGGACAGTCATTTGTTATAAAAATAATATTTTATTAATAACATAAATAGTAGAAAATTTTTTTTTTGTTATATCTGTTATATCTGAATCAAGTTAGAAGAATTAATTATTCCTCCATTTCACCCCTAAGGAAAGCATTAGATATAAGAATTGTTATGGTGGGCACTTTTACAATTTGTTACAAGCTAAATCAAGTTTAAAACCACAGTGTAGACAATAGCTCAGTTGTCTTAATACTAATCAGGCTTCTTTCCTTTATAACTGTTCTCATTCTATTTTCTGTTTGTTGCTCCTTTGCTATTATCGTAAACACTCCAAATGCAGTTCAGAACACTCAATTTAATAGTGTTACGAACTATAAATAAAGTTGATGTTATACAAAACTTGTCAGATAGGAAGACTTGGTTGTCATAACAGGCATTGCCTATCACACACTTTGCTTGCTTGCATCAAAAGGAATTGATTCTTTTCGGTTCTTTTTTTTTGTTTTTTCTGAATGGCAACATTCCTTAACACTTTACACTGCATGATTTACAGGAGTGAAGTAGCACAACACAGGGATTGATGGAAGACTGACTGCTCAATCCTAGTTTCATTTTCATTTATTTCTTTAATTATCCTCAGCTGAAATGACCCAGTCACTATTTTTAGCTGTTTTGGGCTGTTCTGTCAGCAGCTGGTCTAGCAGAAAAAGAGGAGAACTGAGGAGCATGAGGAGACTAGACCTGCTGCCTGCTCCACAGAAAGTGCTTGCAAAACCATGTCTATATTTTAACCTTTTTCCTACCTTCTGATCAGCAGTTTTTTCTGCACAAATTATTTGTATGTTCTCTTTCTTGAAGACATAGCCACAAGGTGGGTTAGAGAGGCTTGGAAAACCACTATCCCTGAACAAGCATTTTTAGGGAGCAGCAGGAGAAGGTTTGGGAACATGCTTCTCTAGAAAGAGGCAATGCCCTTCTGGCCCTCTACTCTCTGCCTGCATGGGCCTGTAAGCTCCCTTTATGCCAAGACCAGTACTTGTGGTGAACCAGACCTGACCTGGCAGAAGGAAAACCCAAGACATGTAACTATGATCGGTACATAAAAGCTGAAAACAAGAGCCCAAACATAGTGCAAGGAAGGAACGAAGGACCATGTCTCCCAGCAGACACAGCCTTGATTTAGCTCTAAACCTCATCCTTGGGTGAAATAGGCCAAGAATGCGTCTGGGATGTAACCACGAGTAGGAAAGGGTATAGGCTTGGCTGAGATACAGAAGTCATTTTGCCATGTGCTCCACAAAGAGGTCACAGAAACTGTGCAGCCTCAGCTGACAGGCTCCATCAGCCTGGCCAAGCCTAGGGTGGGGAAAGTGGCCATGCAACAGCCAGAGAGCCACAGGTGCTGTCCATGTTCCCTGGTGCAAGTGGGCAGTTGATCTGATCAGAGTTTAAGTTATTTATACCAACAAATAATTTGTCCTGTCACTGTTGTATTTTATAACAAGCTATTCCTCTTCCATTTGCCAGCAATGCCTTGCCCAGCATTGGACTGGCACTGCTCCCAGATAACTCCACTCTGGTTTCAAATTCCTCACCTCCACGTTCAATAAGCCCAGCGGTTTATTTTACAGATTGCCTGGCCTCAAGCGGCTGCTATCATGTTCCTCCACCCTGACCACAGCCCTGCCTCCCTGTCCCTTCTAAATAGGGCCTTTGTTGGCTGCCACATGGGGGTCAGTGGTGGCACCCGGGAGCACCTCTTCCCAGCAGTCCTGGTGCTTGCCTCCTCAGGCCCTCTCCTGAGAGCCACCAGTGACACACTGTGTGGCTCCTCCAGTCACACACTGGATGGGACTGGTGTGTATTTCTGCTCCACATAGGGCCCTCAACAATAGGAGAAACAAACATCAAGATACTACATACAGCCAGCAAAGCAAAACACCTACACCTTTCTTCACCTATGATGTGTTTTCACTGCAGTCTTGCATATTCCAAGGAGGAAATTATTCCTCCATAACTATGTGTTTCATTCCTTCAGGATGATCTGGCTGGAGGAGAATTCCTTTAATCCTAGTCCATCTGCCCACTTCTGAAAAAAAAAAAAAAAAAAACCAACCAACACTATTAATCTCACAAAACTGCAAAACTGCAAATCCAAGATTACATTGAATTAATCCTGTAAAATGGTTTACCATGATCAAATTACATGACAGTCTCAATGTGAAAGCAACAGTTCAACAGTTATTAAGACCTTTCCCAGTATCCTGATTACAGGGCAGGTAAATGAGAAAGGCAGCTCTGTCAACAACTCTTTCCAAAAGAGGACACTTTCTATCCATCAAGTACTGCAACAAAACCTAATCCTTCATTAGAGTTACTGCAGGCTCCCAGGATGTGAACCAGTAACAGGAGCCCTGGGCTGATCTGGGCCCAAATTCTGAGCTGCCCCCAGTTCTGGAGACAGTACAGAGAACTTTGCCTTTGCGGAACTCAACTTGCTCTTGCCCCTCATTCAAAACACTCCACGATGGTGCAGAGCCACTTGGTTCTCTAATTACTGCTTGCAAATGCAGGTCACACATCAGGGAACAGATCTATGGAGGGCTGAAAGCAAGAGATGAGTACAATAGGGTTGAGCCCATCATGAGTAGAGACCTAATAGGTAAATATTTGTGTACCTGTACCTTTCTTAAGGGCTGTATTCAGTTTGCTCTTCAAAGAGTGTGTTGAAAGAGTGCCGCCTACCCTCTATTTATTCCCATTAGAGACTACTATTACCCCTTTGGGCCAGAGTCCTTAGCTAATGTTCAGATTGTTTTTCTTGAGGAAACTGAAGATTGAATTGTGTACAAACAGGGTAGCAACCATGTTTATTTACTGAAAATGGGCATTAAATTGTATTTTTCTTAATACAATCATCAAACAGCAAGAAGGAATTTCTTTGCTCTTTATTTCAAGCCTTTTATTCACCAGCCAGCACTTCACCCAAAAAGCATGACCTTTTTCCTTGTTATTTTTTTCCCCTTCTAGGGCCCCATTACTGAAGCTCATTTGACCATTCTTGGCTTTCTCCAATGGTCTCTGCCTCCTTTTGTGGTATCCCAGCTGCACTGCCTACACACAATTTTATCTAGCTCACACCCAGACATACCCCATTCCTTTCTTTTATCCTCTTCTGAAACCTTTGCAATGATCCATCTTACCTCCCAGATGGCCTTGAATGGATTGTGCCGTGGCCATCAGCCTCTTATCTTTTCAGGATTTTTACATTTGTTCTAAGGCAAAGGTGGCTTTTACAATCATCAGCTTCCAGGAGACTTGTGACAGCTTCCTCCCCAGTGATATACTCATTTCCACAAGGACTGGAGTACATCACAGAGGGAAGCTCCTACCTGTGTCTTCACATGCTGTGTGACAGTCACACCATAAGAGTGGTGGCTTTGGCCAGTTGAAGCCAAGGATAGCAAAGCTCCTAGCTTCTGGGCACTGCTTCTTCCTCCCTCCTGCTACAAGTGAAAAAGAGAAGCCCACAGCACTTGCAGAGCATGTACTTGTCACTGCAACACCATGGAGGAAGGAAACCCAGTTACTTCAGTCCCTTGGCTTCCCATAACTGGAATAGTTTCACTGTGGCATCATCAGACAGCTATTGCTAACAGACAGCACTGATTTCTTACTTTAAAACTGCTCCAAGACTGTAAATGTATTATCAAGAAAATAAGAGATAAAAACCCAAATTCCTTTTAGAACAATTTGACTATATGTCAAAATCAAATTGCATTCAGTTTAGTCACAGATTTTTACTGTCAGTAGGAAGGTCTGGGATGAGACTTAATGCTGGTTTTCCTGTATCCTGAAGAGAGAGCTTCCCTCAATTTCCTCAGCTTACCAATAAATTACAATTCTTGTGAAGCCTGCACAAAACCTTCCACTTAGTAGAATCAAAATTACACATTTTTATTGATAGAAGGAAAAGAAAAATTAAAGAAAGCACCAGATTGTCAATACAAAACTAGATCTCTACATCAGCTTGTTCATTACCCTCAAGTACTGCCACTAAAATATATGTTACAGGGGAAAAAAATATATACAACAGTGATGTAAGGGTCCTGCTTTCCACTGGTTGTCATAAGCCTGGAGAACTCTAGATTTCTTCACAGACTGAGGTTTATTCTGCACTCATTGCTACTGTCTCTCAAGATACTGCTACATGTCAGTTACCTACCTGAAATTTCGCATGAATTGCTGAATTATTATATCCATTATTTTCTAAAACGCAGAGTGGCAATGAACTGCACTCTCTAATAAAAGAAAAAATTGCTGCTTGATTAACCGTCCTGAACTCAGCTACTGGAAACCATGTGACTCGATAACTTTTGGTTAAAGGAGATACAAGTATTTCTGTTCACCCTCGCTCAACATAATGCTTCTTTCAGGGCAACATATAGGCAGAGTTCCATTAATTAAAGGTATTCCCCACAGATACATTTCACTTCTGTTTTTGTTTCATTTCACACTTTGTTTTGTGCTTTCTCAGGCTGTAGTACATCTGTTCAGACCCCAAACCATGCAGTGTGGGAAGTACACCTAACAAAGGCAGAATTCCAGGGATAGTCTGAGAAATGGGAAACAAAGCACAGTACCTTGGTAGTTTCTGTTATTGTTTGGACTTGATTTGAAAACGAAGTTGCAATCTTTTGATCTTATATACTGTAAAGTATTATTGTACAGTCATAAATAGTTTTTCCTGCCTTAAGAAAAATTATGGGCTATTTTCCAGATGCATTGTAGCATAATGGGCATGGCATCAAAAGACAAGATCAATGAGTACAGAAAAAACATGTATTTCTTTTTTTTTTTTTTAATAAGTTAAATAACTTGACAAGTTTGAATGGGAATGTGAACACATCTAAGGTAAGATTTTAATACAGAAGTGGCCAACACACTGTACATGAATTTGTTCCTTTAATAGATGCACTATCAGATATGTGAAATATCCCAATTTTGACAGAAAAGAATGGACTAAATCCTCATCTCAATTACTGACTGGCTTCAGTTCCCATGGGATGGAATTTGGTGTGGTGAATTTAACAGGAAACAATAGACCAAGCAGTCTCATTGCCTGTAAAAATTAAATACTCTATTTTCATAACTTGGGAGTTATGTAATGAGTATCTCAGAGGCACAGTTGTAAGAGCTCCACATTCTGCAAGCACTCTTTGAAGGATAAGGCCAAATGATAATTGCCTCCAGAACCTGGGAAGTATACAGATCTCAAATAATTACAATCCCCAGAGCATGATAATCCCCAACTGCTGAGCAGTTTGGAGGTGGTTTAATGCACTTTTGGAGAGAAGGTGTGGAGGGAGATGAAGCAGGGAAGGGAGGAGGCCTTTGCACAGCCAAGTTTAATCATTCTTGCTCTATGTGCACATGCTTGTCCTTAAGTCGTTAAGCACCTTGTTCCCCTGAAAGACCCTAAGAGTAGAAGTAGGTCACATATACCCATTCCACTCATGTGCACAAGATTAAATACACCCCAGCATTTTCAGGAACAGACCTCACTGGATTAGCTGCCTTTCCCTCAGCAAAAATATGTACACTTTGGTCATGTAGGATAGTGAAAATTGCATACACACCCTTCCATGTGTACATTGGCTAAAGGAGATCTCAGCCCAGAGTGCTGTATCCTATTTATAACTAGCTCCCTCCTTTTAAATTTAATACAATACACGTATTTGAAAAAATTATGAAAACATTATTGCAGCTGATAGAGGAGCTCTCATGACTGGTGAGGACTGGGGAGAGGATATAGACAGAAAAATTCTTAACAGCCCAGTCTTCATCTTTGTCTTGCTTGGTAATTCTTCCCAGATAATTGAGACACCAGGCCTGTGGCTTTTGGGCCACCTATATTCTACTTTGTGTTTCCCCTAGGTTCAGAGCTAACTTGCTCATGACTGGAAAGTGATAGCGGAAGAAAACCATAAAATGAGATTTTGAAGAAGGAGTTGAAGAATGCAAGCAGAAATCAGAACTGACTGGAAGGGAGCTATAGGAATTGGAACGAAACATAAAAGCAAAGAGAAGATTTCTCTCTGCAAGGCCTGAGTCCCAAGAGTAGCAGATGTAGCACAAGAGAGTCACTGCTCAAAGTTGCAACAGGCACACCATGTGCAACTGTAAATCTACAAATCATCTTGCTTCAGAAGAGCTCTATCCTGACCCTGTGTACCAGTAGGGAGAACATTAACAGGATTAGCTTCGTGCAAAAGAAATTTAGTCAAACTGTGTAGTCCAAGATTTGCAGCTCAATTGGAGAACCAGCGGTGGTGATGATGGGAATGTTTTCTGCAAAAAGCATTTCTGATCCAAGCTGGCTGGATATTCCCTGGGAAACATGACATTGCAAAGGCAGGGTAACCAGACAAAAAGTACTTTGCTGGAATTTTGAGGTCTTTCATCTCCATGTGGGTATAAATTAGGAACTCATGCAGACCATTAAATCAATTCATGGCCCTGCTAAACCATGTCCCACAACTAGGTATGCAGCCCATGCTCTCAGCATTCCTATACCCTCTCTGGATGTGAAGGAACTTTTGGAGTTGGCCTCATATGTATGGTTTTGCTTCTGACTCATATATCTCATATCAGAGCACTTTAGATGCACTTAAAACCCAAATAAAGGTACAAGTCTTCAGTGCAGGGACTACATAAGCCTCTAGGACTGAGTCCTAGCACTGGACAGCATTTCCATATATTCTTATACAGAAATACCCTTTTAGCTAAAATAAAATCACTGAGCTGATTCTGTGTGTCGTCCTTTAAGGAAATGCAAGATGTCATTTGAGATATTTCCTGGAGAAGTAGTCCCATCTTATGTTGCTCTCTGCAGTGCTGGCATCACAGTAAAATCAAGTTTTGGTGAAATGTTTCACCCATCTTTTACACACATGCTTTCTGAGCTCTGATCTCAGAGACAGAGGTCTACTACTTCCAAGGCATACTCTACTGTAGGCATTCAACACATGCTGAGAAGATTGAGCCAGGGTCCATTGCAGCAACAGAACACCATTACTGGATTCCTGTAAGACCAAGTGTAACTTGGACTATCAGACAGTAAGGAGGGAGATGCAAAATGGAAGATAAGCCTTCTGCTTCCTCCTGGTTCATGCTGTGATCAGTGTGGGAGGTATGACCAGTAAATATAGGCTGTCTTCTCAGGCCATCATCAATGCCACACTCATGGCCTGTGGAAGAGTAAAGCCTCAGCTCAGGAGCAGCCAGAGTGCCTGCTGTGGCATGCAGGACCCTACGTGTCTGCCAGGCACAATGAAAATGGCATCAGCTTAAGTCCTCCAGGTCACTTTTAAAGACCAAGGCAGATATCTATGTAATATCTCACTAAAATAATTAAGCTTTAAGAGTAAATTACTACATAATAATTCATCTCCTGCAAGAGATGTAGCCTCTATTCATCTTTTAAATTTAATTCATCTATCTGCTTTTCTGCCTGTGCTTAGCAACAGAGGTCAATCCTTGACTCCACTATAGCAATGGTCATTTCCCATTGGCTTTCAGAGAACTTGGGGTCTTCCTGTCTTTATCACAGGAAAGAAAGCATAAAGACTCAAGTAAAAGATAAAGATATTAATTAGTCATACAGCTGACTATTTACTAATGCAAATAAGCTGTTCTTCTGGAGATACATATCCATCCAGAATTATTCAGAAATGGTTTCTGAGAAAATCCACTCCATCAATACCAATGGGCAGAAGTGCAGAAAATTAGTTCCTATTTGTTATCACGACTTTGAAATGTAACACAAGCTGCAACATGCAAACAGGCAAGTGCAGCCCAGGGTGTTACATCAGAGTGCTTGTCCCACATGCAAAGTGGCAGTCAGTTATCATCCTGCAGTGTGAAGCCATGAAGCGTCTAAGGTGTGGCTCTACCTGAATTTCAGAACACAAACAAAATAGTGACCATATATAGTGGCAGGATTCTCCTTGGCTACCAAACACCATCCTGTTCCAAAGCACATGATTTTTTTCCCCCAACCTGCAGGCTCATTCATCACCATATCATTCGAGTTTCATGTTGTTATAACTCTGTTAGCACCAGGTCCATAGAAACTCCAATCACCTGCTGATACCAAAAGAAAGCACACATCTTTCCAGTAACATAAAACCAAGTTTTGTTCTGTAGTTTTTTCTAAACAAGCTATTCCACTGAATTCAAGTGCCTGACAGCTCTGTAAATTAAGGGCCACTTGGCAGCAGAGTCCTAGAAAAGTTAAATAAAGTATGGTATTAAAAGTCAAAACTTGTTTACATAAAGCAGCTTTTTTTTTTATCCCTTCCTTCTACATTATTTAACTCTTGATTTTTTAATGTACTTGTATTTGTTGTACATTTCTTTTGCAAACACCATAACAGGGAAAGTAGAAAGAAAAAGAAAGTAAATTTCTTTATTAGACTATTTGTTTAACATTCTAATCCAGGATATTCTACTATCACACTTAAGAGGAATACCCATTAATTTTAAAATCAATAAAAGAAGAGTTGTCTTGTGGGGTTGCATTTAGCTATTTCAGCTGAAAGCAATAAATGAACAGCTAAAAACAGCTGAATCGAGTAGAATGTAAATAAGAGATCCTTGCCAAATCTCTCCTGGTTACAAAATGCTCTACCAATTTTAAAGATTCCATTGCGATATCTTTGTACTTTATTTATAAGGCTTTCAGTAAGCCACTCCCTTTCCATATTTGTTTGAGCTTATGCCCGTATTCCCATGATTAGCGCAGAACAAATCTAGGTGAAAGGTTGATCCTCCTTCACATGAACATTCATCTGAATTTTTCTCCTTTTCCTGAAGGTGTATTTTTAAATCAGCAACTGAAATCTTAGAAGAATTCAAGCAAAATATTTGAAGTTCTGCTGAACTTTTTATTTCTTCAGAGAAAAGGCACTTTCCACAAAGCACTTAACTGCACACTGTATCTCAAAGACCTTACTCTAATGAGCTTCTGTGAAGTTTCCAAATGAGGAAAAACTTTTCTTGCTTTTCTCATTTCTCCAGTGGACTGAGAATTATTTGAATCAGATTAAAGAGACCGACTATTTGGCTATCTTTTCTTTCCATCAGTGATATCTATGCAGCACTGGATGCACTCCCAAAGTCCTGCCTGAACATATTCGAGGCTGAGTTGTGCATGACTATTTCAGAGGTGTTCTCTGAATGCAGTCTCTCCTCTGCACCTTCGCTGGGAAAGCATAAATGCGTTCCCAGGGTGTTACACAACTTTGCCACAGGTAAAGCATGAGATACTGAGTGGGAATGGTAATTAGAAAAAATTCGAAACTGAGTGACCTTCCCTCAGCACCAACATGCCACATAGTACTAGTTTTGTCCTGACATGTGAGGCACTTCTCTTCTGTATCTAATCCAGGAATCACTTTACATTTCATGAATCTACATGCAATGTGAGTCAGATATAAACAGAATTGCCCAACCCTTTAAAAAATTCCATTACACTTACTCTTCCTGCCAATTCAAGTGAAAGTTTTAGGCAGAGCAGGTGGCCTACAACTTGCTAACCTTTTTCCTCCGGCATGAGA
>VZTT01075844.1:14099-35290 GCA_013400855.1 Buphagus erythrorhynchus
CCTAAATACTAGGGTTTTTGTTTTTTTTTTTTAATGAAAAATTTTAAGTAAACCAGCTTACACTGCCTACACCACATGCTCAGAGAACTGTGGAAAGAAGTAATTTGTTTATTAAATACCTCACCAGTGCAATTTTGTAAGAATCGATGCAAGGTCATAATTTTCCAGTCAAGGCTTGCATATGAATTCACTGTGCAGCTATTTCTATAGAGAGGAAAAAGTAGTCCCAGACAGATGCCTCCAAATCTTTCTCTTAGAAAGGTGTGTAGCACAATATCTGAACTTACAATTACTTACATACTGTGATTATAAAGCATTACTTAAGATAAAAAAATTTATTACCTCAAACCTTTTTCTTAAACAAGGTTCCTTAATCCTTAGTGTTTGGTTGTTGTTGGGCTTGGTTGCTTGGTTTTTTGGAGGAAGAAAAAAAATCCAGTATATTCAGTAAACATGTTGCTGTCATCTAGCAACCTGAACCAGGCTTCCATCCTCAAAAGTTTTTACATCATATTACAAAATTGTACTTCTCTACACTTTGTGCCATATCACTCATTTGATGATAAGCTTCCTATTCATTTTTACCTGAAAGGAAAAGCTTCTCTTGCAGGCCAAATTTTTTAATAAGGTACAGACTTCTTGTGTGCAAATATATATACCAAGAAATGTCTTGTCTTCTGTGATCATTCCTGACAACTAAAACACAACTCACAAAGCAGCAGAAAACTAAAGTTATTCTGCTTGAAGGACTTCAATAAACCTGTGAGCTACAAGCTCAACCACAGAGATGCGGATTCTTTTTCTTCATTGTGCAGTGATTTATAGTTACTATTAAAAACCATCACTAACATACATTTCGTTTTATAATGGATTGAACACTCCATACCAGGTGTATTGAGACCTTTAATTAATTGAGGTGAGAGACAAGTGAAACTTCACCAGATACTACTAGGAAAAAAAAAAAAAAAAAAAACCAAAACAACACCTCTCCAACTTTGCAAGAAAAGCAGTTCTTAATAGGAAACCAGAATGTTCTGACCTGCTTTAAGCTGACTGCTGTTTTTTTCATGAGACAAATAGACATACCAGCAACTCTAGCGTTGGTGTGCACTGGTTAAACTGTTTTGATATAATCCTAGTGAAAATCACAACAAACAGCCTAGAAGTACTCCCTATTGTCTCTGTAGCTGAATATGATTCCAGCCCCTTTGAAAGAGAGGCTGCTGCCAGTGGTTCAACATTACACTAGCACAGGTGTGCCTCAGCACTGAGGTAGGTACCTACCACAGACAAACTGTCCAGGAAGAAGCAGAGGCCTTCTTCAGAGACCAAGAATGCATAACAATGCATAGATCCTAATCCTCAAAGAATCCACTTCATGCACTCTGGTATCATCTGAAAATCAAAAGCAATCCAAGAGATTGCTGCATTGACAAATTCTTGATACAGGTGATCAACAAGCCAATAAGGGAATTTGTTCTGCTGGACCTGATCCATACAAGCAAGAAAGAACTGGTCAAGACTGAAGTTCCAGAGCAGTTTTCCTTGCAGTTACTATGAGAGGAGGCTCAAGATCCCAAGACAAAAGAGAAAAGCAAAAGTCAAGATCACAATTGTAGACTTCATCAGAACAGATTTTGTTCCCTTCTGGCACCTGCTTGGATGAATTCCATGGCAGATGACCCTGGAGGACAGAGGGGTACAGGAAGGTTGGATAATTTTCAAGGATCACCTCCTCCTAGCTCAGGATTTGCCCTGACCGACAAAAAAATCATGCAAAGGCAGCCAAAGACCTGCATGAATGAACAAGGAGCATCTGAAAAACCTCAGACATACAAGAGAAGTATATCTAAATGGAGGGAACAGAAGTGTACAGGAGGAGCATGAAGACTACTCAGCACATAGTGATGGTGTCAGGAAAGCCAAAGCCCATGTGCCATTGAATCTGGTGACAGAGGTAGAGAGTAACAAGGACTGATGAAGTTCTACCAGCAGCAAAAGGAAGACTTTTAGTCCTGCTACTGAGTGGGGAAGAAGAGATGGTGACAAAGAATAGAAAAAAACCGAGGTATCTAGTACTTTCTTTGCCTTGGCCTCCACTGGTAATTCTGACTCCCAAGCCCCTGAAAAAAGGTGGAAAAGAAGGATTTGGCTTTGGTGGAGGAGGGTCAGGTTAGGAGGCATTTAAACAAACACAACATACCCTGCAAAAATAATGTGGGACTTGATGAGATACATCCATTAATGCTGAGGGAACTGACCAATATCATTGAGTGGCCACTCTCAGTACTCTGAAGTCACATGGCAATTGGAAAAGCTTCTTGAGAGGTGTGAGAAAGCATGTAGTTCCTCTCTTCAAGAAGGAAAATGCAGCAAACTGCAAGCCAGTCAGCTTCACCTCAGTACCTGAAAGGGTGATGAGTCAAATCTCTCTGGAAAGAATTCACAAGCACATGAATGGCAAGAAAATTGTTTGCCATAGTCACCACAGATTTGTGAAGAGGAAAACTGTGCTTAAACAACATGACAGTCTTTTAAAGAATGAAGGTACAGGCTTCAAGCAAGACTTTTGACACTGTCTCCCTCATCTCAGACAAACAGGTGAAGGACTGATTGAATCAGATAAGTGCACAGTGAGATGGATCAAGAACAGTTCCCAGAGGACTGATCAGCATAACGTTCTGTTGGAGTCAGTCACTGGCATACCCCAGAGATGAAGACTGGGTCCTGGATTATTTAACATCTACATTAATGATTTGGATGATTGGGCAGAGTACACACACTACAGGTTTGTAGATACAAAACACAGTAACAGCTGGCAACACCAGACAACTGCACTGTGTCCAGAGGGACTTTTGCTGACTGAAAAATTTGGCCAACATGGCAAAGGTACATGCAAGGTTCTGTACCTCAAGAAAAATAACCCTATGCACTGCTACAGGCTGGGGGGCCACAGAGCTGGAATTCATCTTAGCAGAGAAGGACCTGGGCATCCTGGTGGATGAGTCGAATTGAGCCAGCTGGCAAAGAAAGTTGCAACACTCTGGACACTATATTAGAAAAGGTGTTGCCAGCAGGTCTAGCAAAGTGATCCTTCTCTTCCACTCAGCACTGCTGAGACATCTGGAGTGATGCCCTGTTCTGGGCTTATGCAGTTCAAAAAAAAACATGAACATATTGGAGCAAGTGAAGGTGAACCACCACAAAAATAAACAATGGAGGAGCAGATCTGACCTACAAAAAAGATTCTGAGAAAACTACAATTGTACCCCCTGAAGAAGACAATGCAGGAGACAAGTAAAGAATAGAGAATGTGTCTTATTCACATGTATAAATACCCAAAGAGAGAAAATAAAAAAGACAGAACGAGACTTTTTGCAGTGTATCCAGTGAAGTATCTCCAGTGAAGTGACAGGAGGCAGTGGGCACAAACCAAAACACAGGAAACTTTAAACATGAATGTTTTCTTTTCCTCTTAGGGTGATCAAATGCTAGAACCAGGTCCCAGAGAGCTTGTAGTGCCCTCCATTTAAGGCACAACTAGATGCAGTGCCAAGAACTTTCCCACTACTAACACTACTTTCAGCAAGGCAGGGAAGGTTGGGCTAGATGATCTTCAGAGACACCTTCCAACATCAGTTTTCTATGTTGCCACGAACATGTATTGCCTTGATAACAGTAGCACTAGAGCAACAAATATAAAATTTCCACTGATGTGCAGGTTTCATGCTTTCCTCACTGTGATCATTCAATGCAGTTTTCCTTCAATTCCTAAAAAGTATCACACAAGCCGTTAGTTATAGAAACCATTAGTTACCATTAGTTATAGAAACTTGATCTTTCTTTGAGGATCCAATAAATTCATATCCTCACTATAGACAATGGCAGAGCCTCCAACATGTGTTTGCCATGAACTACATGCAGAGCATCCACCTTTGCTCCCTCCAGTTTTATTACTCACATTTTCACCAGTGCACACAGTATCAGCAGAAGTTAGATGTCTTTGGAAACTGCACAGGAGTTAAGAGTAAGCCTAGGTACTGCCATTTTCAGTTTTGCTATGCAGTTCTGTTTGTGTTTCAGCATTTCCACTGCACATCTGCTCTACTTTCCCCAAGAGCCCCATGCAATGTTTGAACTAGAGCATACAAACTCCCTAGAAAGGGTAAAACAGCTCAAAGCAATGCTACAAGACAGCTTCTGAATGCTGCAATTTCCAAGTACTGCAAGCTGTTCTGCACACATACTCATTACTTTACAAAAATGCGACAGAATTTTGCTGTCAGCTGCACCTTCAAGGAAATTTAGATAGAATGCCAACACTTTGACCTATACGAGACCACATCACCCTGAGGTATGCTGAGACCTCTAACCAACACAGATGGTCAGACTTATTATTCTCTATCAGGAAAAGGCCTTTTTTTCAAAAAAACCTCTTGAGGAAAAACTGCATCCCAGAAGTCTAAGCAATAACTGCTGCAGGAGTATAAAATCCTCTTAAGGAAATTTCCATCCACTACTCTGCTTGCTTTTGTGACAGGATAAACAGGGTCTGTGGGATGTTCCTCCTCCTAGGGAAAAGGCCTTGATATCAACCCTCAGTAATCTGGGTGAAAATTCTAGAGCAGAGCTGATACAATGCTCTAGGGCCAAGATGTGTCTCAGGAACACTATCCAACACTGTTGTTCTATCCAACAATCCCATTAATTTATGCCCCCAAGACATTTAAAGAACTTATCCATCAAAAAGAAAATCAGACCTCAAAAAACTGAGAAGTGCAGTTTTATAATGCATTTTACCACCATCTCATTTGTCCACACTCTACTCAGCATGGGAGAAACAGCAGGAGGCCAGCACAGCCTAAGGGAGGTTATTTACAAAAACATCCTTTGAGCAGGTAAAAACCATTGCATTACATGATTTCATTTCATCCCTTAAGTCACACTTCAATGTCTCAAAACAAACAAAAAAAATTCTTTGAGGTTGGGCACGGTACAGCTATCAGTCATCTGAAGAATAGACTGCTCTTTGTTACAATACCACTACAGCAGGACACAAGTTTCATGGAAATGGAAGAGGCTTACAGACCGAGCCAGCAAAGGGCTGAAATAGCATGGCAGCAGCAGAGAAAGGGAGAAGAAAAATCAGAAAGAAACACCATTATAGATATTAAATTGCACACTGCAATGTCTACATCAGAAAATGAGAACACAGAATTAAGGTTTCTATACAAGCAGTCATTTAATGACTTTTTTTTCTGCCAAATTTCTAACTTAAAAATTATAAGAAGCATCCTTAATGAAAGTTAACTAGGTTTCAATTAACTTGGGAAATGAAGGCTATATTCACAAAAAAGTCCTCCTAAAACCCACAAACCAGAAATTTTATCTTCAGCCATTTGCTCAAAGAAAGTGATGAGCCAAGCTACCTGCACGTAACTTCTTCCCCAAGCTTCTTAAAGAGTAATTTACTGCTCTTTTTAAGAAATGGCAATGGAAGGGAAAAAAGTCGATTTGGAAGTTGCACTCATTTCAGAGATCAAAGCTAAGATTTCTTCCTCCTTCCTATCATTAGGGGGTTAAGCTATGCCTTTAACATAGTAGAAGTTAAAAAAACCACATCCTTGCACAGAAAACCAGACATCAAAGGTAAGTTTTATGTTTCAAGGAGTAAGAGATACCAGGAAGTTGATCTTCAAAAGGTGGCTACTTAGACAATGCATCTTTGCAGCCTCCCTTCAGACCTGAAGGGATTCAGTCTACTTTGCTTTTTGACATCAGCAAATGGCTGATGGTCTATCAGGCACACCTTGGCTCACTCTACACAAACCTTGCACTGACTCATAGGACCAGTGTCAAGCTTTGCCCTCAACTCATCATAATAGTGAGTGATGATTTGACCTTGCTGCTTTATATCTTCATACAACTTACTCGACATTTAAACACTTTAAGGCAAGACTTACCTTTGCCTGTAGGTTTTGATATGTTTTGGTTGTTTTTTTTTTGTAATTAGCACAATATTACAGTGCTAATATACAATAATAATACTGCAATAATATAACCAACAGATGAACTTGAAGCAAAGGGTCAGCTCAGTCTCACTGTGGTAAAGAGCCAGCCAAGGGAACAAGCAGTAATGACTTCAATTTAATAGTGAATGGAATTACCTTACACACAATTTACAATACACAAACCTTGTTAAAATAACAGTTACTCTTTTTGAGGTCATTAAAAAATCTTCTCTGCAGGAAAACTGTATACTTCAAGAAGTTGTGTGCTCTTTCTTGGAAAAAATGCACAGCCAATAGCTGTAAAATAAAATTCCCTAACCTCTAGTTGAACACATCTTATTCCTCACCTGACCTTGTAATAAGAGACCAAAAGTGGGTCAGCTTTGTATCTTGACAGCTACAAGCACGTGGAGAATATGTACCAGAGACATTTTGTTTCGTGAAGACAGGAGGTGACATTATAATAATTTGTTAACATTTGTGTGATCCATGAATCAGCTGATTTACCTCTTTTACAGGTTCTTCATCCAGGGCAGCATCTTCCACCACAGTCTAGTAAACAAAGAGGAGAAAAGAGAAGAAAAATCCTGTAAATATACACTACCAAGAAAGACACTTTTAAGCCAAGATCTAGCACAAAATACAGTCAGTTTAGTTTTAGGCAGTTAAGTTGCTTTCAATTTACCCTACTATAGTAGGCTTGTTCAATTTTTCACCCTTTGCACAGGTAAATTAACTTTTGAATCCATAGGGACTTGCTTTCTCCAAGATATATAAAATGTTAAGCGAAGAAAGCATAATAAAAGGACTATTAAAATTGCTGACGAATAATTGAAGCCAAATTTGTCCTAGAATGGATAAAGAACAAAAGATTATCACTGAAAAAAACTAGAGAAATGGAACATCATTTTTTACTGGGAAGAGAGAATATATGTGTATATATAGGAGGAAGTTTTCTAAACACTCAGCTTCCATTTAAATGCTGTGCTCACCTAAAATCCATTAAGTGATGAAATCTTTGGAAAACAGATAGAAAGATTACATAGAGCTTGATCAGACAACCCTTTCTCAGGAAAAACCTTCCCAAGGCTGTAATTCACTATCCTATCCATCCAGCTTGAGTGGGATCAATAACTTTGCCTGCTCTCAAAGAAATTCTAGAACAGCAAATATCTCAATTTTCTTGCTTACTTGTCAAACACAATTAATGACCTCCTGAGTCAACAGGTGAAACTCTAATCTTCCTTTACACAAACATAATATAGAACATGCCCTTGATGGACTCTTCCTAATCAAGTGATTGATTTACTATAAAAGCTGTATTTAATATCTGCAAGTCATTCACCTGAGTCATGCCCAGGCACTCATAAATATCTGTTTTAAAAGGGTTTTTGGCATTGAGAAGGGGGAGGAGAAAGAGGTCCATATGCATCAAAGAATTAAACTGTCTCCCTCCTTGTCTACTAACTGTGAAAAGCTTCCATGAAAAAGAACAACTTGCAGACAGTCATGAAAACATTTTATCCCACACAGATTCAGAGACCACGACAGTTCTCTTGAATCAGTACAACCACTAGTGTTTAAGCTGCATTCAGCTCATTAAAGAGTAAATGTTTCTGCTGTTTGAAAACGTCCTCATGGACAAGAGCCCATAAAAGATGAAATTAGTTTCTATGTGCTTTCACTGGATTTGAGCAAACAGTACTTTAGCAATTCTATCGACAGCATGATCTAAAATGGTCTTAAGTTATAGCATATCTGTATTATGCTTAGAGACAGCAATAAATAGTGCAAACAAATAGTGCTTTATCTGTTGTTCCTATCTAAACTGCAGGAGTTGATGCCTGCAATTCTTTAACCCTCTAAATTCTTTGTAAGTGAGATCTCAGCAAATGATAGAATAGTGTAGCTCAGCTATGCTGTTTCTTTCAAGCAGGAAATGAAAATAAAGCACCACCAAAACCTACAAACCCACATATCTGATTAACTGTCATTGCAATGGGTCAATTAGCCTTGGTAAGGAGATCCACACAGTTTCTTCTGAAAGAAAGGTCTAAGTAGTCCTCCACCAGCTAAAGAGGTGACAGTACAAAGATGTTGTCCCAGGCAATTGAGCTTTAGTGCAGGATTTACCCTGTGATCTAGTGGAGTTTTTTTCAGAAACTGACACTAGAAAAAGCAATGACTGAAGTGTTTTCTGTCTGGGCCAGAAAGAAAAACACAGGGCATGCAAAAAAACAAACTGATTTTAGAAAGAAGGGAAGGAAGAAAAAAAACAACAGGCATGTATATGTACTTTGAATAGCAGTCAATGGAAAGGTAGACTTGGGAGGGGAGCACCGTTTCTATGATGTTCAGCAGAAAACTGTTCACCATAAATATAGTTATACAAGTCTTCTCATCGTGAAAGTGATTTAACAAGATGTCTAAAACAAAATCAGGAATGATACACAGTTTCCCAGCTATAACCTGTTTATTAGCCCTCAGATTCCTTGCATCCCACAAAGTGGAACAAGTGACAGTATTTAGAAGTGAATTACATGATTTAAACCTTTGCAAGCCCCCCCACAGGGGACTCCAGAATGAACTGTGCTGGTAGAATATATCACATTATCACTTCTGCTGCATTGTTTGCATGTACAAACTAACAACTTGCATGAAACCTTTCCTGCAGTTTAGCAACTCCTTTTGAGTCAAGTGTTTTATGTTCTCCATAACCTATGTGGCTCAGTTACACTCCCATCTTTCCCTCTCACCAAAACCCTTTTACAGTACTTCCAATCAAACAAGGGGATGGGAGGTTAAACAATAAACACCAACCTCCCCCCACCTCACAAGTTTCATTCATCTATTTTAAACACCTGTCTGTTACAAATGTGCATCCTGTGCTACAAACAATTGACCTGAAATACTTGAGTGTTTGTGCACTGCTCAACAGTCCCAGAAATACTGAGTAATCTACCTTATCCCATTACAGTATAAAAATCATAAAATCATAGAATAACCCGAGCTGGAAGGTACCCACAAGGATCACAGAGCTCAGCTCCTGCACAGGACATCCCCAAGAATCATACCATGGGACTGCGAGCGCACTGTCCAAACACCTAGAACTTGAATGATGCCTTTCTTGACACAAGATAACCTCAGATTGCAGGTAATGAAAACACTGCAAGACAAATTGTGAGCACACTCAACACAGCAGCCCGCTAATTGTCACAGCATCGGGTTTCCAGTATGACCCGGAAAGCACAGTCTTGCGCTAAGAGGCAGTGGGCAAAAGGGTAATCAGAACCCAAGTGAGGTCCACGGACCTATTCGAGCCTCAAATTACAGATCACATACTTCATGTTTAAATGTGAGCCCGAGTCCGACTCAGCATCTTTGTGGGTTTCCATTTGTTGGATACGCTCTTGCCTTCCCAGCCACCCCAGCTCGCCGGGGCGCGGTTCCGACCCGAGCCCGGTGCCGGGCGGGCGGACGGCCAGGACGGGACGGGACGGGAGCTCCTGCACTGCCCGGGCTCCGCTCCGAACCGCTCCAGGCAGGTTCTCCTGGGAGGTTCCCAGGTCCTCCTGGGAGGCAACAGGTTCCCGAGCCTCGCCTGGCTCCCCGCCCGCAGCGGCGGGCAGAGCGGGCGAGGGATGCTCATCGCACCCCATTCCGCGATGTTTTTTGGGGCAGCACCGAGGTGCCTCCCCGGCGGGAAAGGGGGCCCGGCAGCACCGCCGCTGCCGCACGCCCCCGCAGCCGCTCACCTCCGTCTCCATGGGCTCCACCTCTATCCCTTTCCATAGCTCCAGCAAGTGGGCGATCGGCATGCTGGGCGATTCCTGCCTGAGGACGGGATCAAGCAGCAGGAGCGCGCGTCGAGAGCGGGAGCGGAGGCAGGAAGGTGCCAGGCGGGGACGGGACGCGGCGCCGAGTGGGACCGGGACTCTCCAGGCACCCGCTGGCCAAAATGGCTCCGCGCTGCCCCCGGGGAGCTGCTGCCAGGCGGGCGCTCCGCAGGCGAGGGGGCAGGACAAGGCAGCCGCCGACGGATCCCCGCCGCCCCGTCCCGTCCCGTCCCTCTCGGCAACCCTGGCTCGCTTTGAAGCCGGGGGAAAGTTGCTGCGGAGGATGCTGCGGCGGCGGCGGGCGCTGCCATGGCAACGGCGGCGCGGCCCCCCGGCCCCGCCCGCAGCGCCCGAGGGACCGGCGGGGACGGGAACGGCGCCGGGCACGACTGGGGATGGAGGGGCCACGGGAAAATCAGTCCGCTTACAGACACTGTGCAGAACGCTGGAATCCTGACAGAGCGTGCAGCCAACGGAAGGATGTCCAAGGTTTACAAACCCAGCATTAGTCCAGTCTTAAAAAGAATTAACTGTAATTTCTTTTACTATTTTATCTCTGTGCTACAAAGCCCGTAGTAAAGCCTGTTTATTCACACGCCCTTTCCTCATCCTTCACATCTCAAAAGCTATTACAACCTTACTATAGCAAGCATGACAACACATCACATGCCCACCTGCCAGAAACCATGGTTTAGGCAGATATTGATTTGAATTCTCCTCAGATTTGGGACAAAACTTGCATTTTAACTTGTTCAGGCAATTTTATTAAGGGCCAAAATGTTTTAATACTAAATAAATCACTGTTCTTCAAAGAACCATTTTGGAACCGAGAGTAAACATTCAGAGTGCATTTTTCTTCTGTTCCGTGCTCAAAATGCCATAGTTTGCTTCCATATAAGCAGTGCTGTACAAATTCAGGTCAAGTTTTCATTAACAACAAAAAATTCTTCTGCCAGTCTACAATGAAAAATTTGACAAGTGTTCCTCCTCCAGTCCCATCTCAGCTTCCCCAAACTCTACATCATGAATAAGCTCCCCGTGAGTCCAAATTCTAAACATGATCAGGAAAATCAAATTCGCTAACCATAATAAAGAAAAAACTAGTCCTCAACCAGAGCCACAGAGCTATGTATTTAGATACTGCTGCGAGAACTCAGTCTTTTAATTGTGTTAGAATACGAACATTCTTCTTTGACATTTGTGACAACACTTAAGTAACAACTTGTAACACCAATTATGCAGTTTCATCTGCTTTGCAGATTGAGCAATTAAATATCTAGATTACTGCCTTTACTCACTGCTCACCAAAGAAGCATAGTGGGGGTGATGTTATTCACATAACAGACACATAACTGAGGTCAGAATCTGCACTACCTGGCGGTAACACACTCTCTGGCTCTTGTGTCCTGTCCCTGTTTCTTCCTCAGAAACACACGAAAGATGGAGGTCCTACCTTTAACTTGACATACAGGCACTCCCAAACAGCCTCATAGCACCAATGACTGGGAAGAAAAAAAAAACAAAACAAATTCCGAGCACAGCCACACTTGTTTTACAAAACCCAAGAGCCTTTATCAATCAGACATATTATCCCTGAGAAGATTGTACATGATTATCTCATATGCCATCTTGATTTTTAAAAACTGTGTAACTCCAATTTACAGGACTGTATTTTAGCCTTTGAGATACAAATCTTGGATGTTATAGGCTGAGAGCAAGAGCAAAGTGTCTGTGACAACAGGGAAATGTCCAGATAATCCCAGGGGAGGCAAATCCAAGATTTGGGGTCATTGCACTGTAGTCAAGTTAAAAACATGTGCATGCAGATCTAATGTTTTTACAACTTTTCCATGAACTTCACTTAATTCTTGACATATATAGTCACATACTTCCGGAAGTATTAATCTGTTATCAAACTGGGACATCAAAACTCACAAGTTTATTTCCAGACCAGTTTGGTCAGTCTAAACAGGGAAAAAAACAGTGACAAGATCTTATTATTCCTTTGACATATACACTTCTGTTATAAGCCTGATACATGTATTGTGCAGTAGACTGCCTATGCTCTTTCAGCACCAAGATGACTTGGACCCAAATTATATATTCAAAAATAATTGGACTAACCAAAGCATGCATTCCATATTCCATTTCTTATCCCTACCTAAAAAAGTGCAGGAGTTTTTAACCTCAGCTCAAATGAAAATGAGGGTTTGGGTAATTTTCTCCTGCCCTTTATTTTGCAGCATCACAAAATCAGGATTAGTCCACTTCCAAAAAATCTCATTAGGAACAGAATAAAGAATTAGAAGGGAAGAGGGAGATGGAACAAAGAGGCAAAAAATACACAAAAGAGCAGACAGAAATTCAAAGAAATTGGTCTCTGAGGACACGCAAGAAATCTGGTCAGAGCAAGAAGTATTTACAGATATTTTTCCTAAGAAAAAAATTTTAGTTAACCACACTCACAATTTAGCAGAAGTAATATTTGCAGATATGTTAGCTAGGCTGAGAATTGCAAGGAGATTAGTTCAACATGCATCAAGAGAATAAAAGCATTTTTATCTCCTGTGTGAGGAAGCACTGGACTACTTGCATGGTGATTTTTCATCTGTTTTTACCTGTCTCCTGAGTGGTAGCTAATGGTCGCTGCCAGATGCAGAGAGGGGGATTAGACACATCAATATCCTGCTGGGTTACAGTAACTCCTACACTAGCAGGAGATACGCAAGTACAGAAGAAAATTTCTTAAGGGCATTATGTACAAATCACATTAAGATACTTTTATAACTTACATGTCTGCTTCTTTGTGGAAAAAGAAGGGACTACTTCCCCATTTGATGCACAAAAGGGAAGAAGCACAGAGAAATATTATCCTCTGCCACTAGCTCAACACACTTCCAAGTTCATGACTTCAGCAGTCAGTTGAATGGAATCACCTTATGCCAAAACACACGAGTTCATCTGCATGCAGCTTGAGTTAGATAACTTTCTGCCTGTCCAACAACCAAAAGAGACATAGAAGTCAGCAAAAAATCCTCTCTCCTTCAGAGGCATTCCCACCATCCCTCTCTGCATTTGAATGCCTCTTCCTGGTTGCTACAGTGCAAACATCACCTGCTATTAGTCTGGCTACACTGCCAGACCAGCATCACCCGCCCAACTATTTTTTTTTTTTTCTTTTTTCCTTTTCTAAATTTCAATCAAGAATTCACTCAAGTGAAATGCACATAACTTTCTGGGACAAGACTGACCACTTGCCTGTCTGTTCATTTGCAGCATTACACAAGCAAAATTTAAGCTTAATTTTCAGTAACTCCCAGGCAAACAATAGCTACCTGGAACATTTTCTTAAAGAACAGAATCCCCCAATGCCAGCATTGAGAAGAGATCAGGTCTCTGAAGTGTCAGTAGCATCAGTAAAAGTGGGAGGAAAAAAATTGCCAAGAGCCAAGTAGTAACACTCCCCTGTCCCTTTGACACGCTGCACTACAGAGCATCCACAGAGTGCATTACTTGTCTGATGCCAGTTTTGGCTGCTAAAGGACTCCTGGAAAGCCTTGAATGCTCAACTACAAACGACCCAACCACCAATCATCCCCTAACCACAAAAGAAGTCAGACTGTACAATGTGTACTGAAGTTCCACCAAAGGTCACTTAAGAGAAGAACAAAATCAGAGTAGAGCACTAGCAACATTTCCTGCAGATAAATCCAGTTTCCAAAGGCACAAAAAAGGAATTTCTTTGGTCCTTTCCAAGAATACTTCAAAATACCTCACTTGACAGTAAATGGTTTGCATAAACTGGAGGAAATCACTCTTGAAGTCCTGCTTATGGAGACCCTTCAGCTAAAGGATTTGGAACCCCGTGATGAAGAAAACACTGCTAGCCACACACAGTGACAGAAGGTGACATACACAGACAAGCAGAATCTCAATAACAAGAGGAGAGACCTGAGCTCATCCCAGTGAAGGTTTTTAGATCCACACAGACCACTGTTGTCGTGTATATCCATCACGATGATATATCCATCAGCTGCTGCTCTAGGTCACCATAAAATGCAGCCTTATGGCAGGGCAGTGGAAAGCATGGCCTTTGAGGCTCATATGGGACTTCCACTCCACCACCCTAAATGTGAAAGAAACATGCTGTGCATGACTAGTTTCCTATAATCTGTACAGTCAAACTTCTATTCTTCCTGGAGGAAAGCAAATAAACAAATTCCCTCACACTACTTTTTCTCCATGAGAGCAGGTGTTGAAATGCTTTAAGCTCATTCTTAAATTAGATGAATACATTTCTCCTCAGCTTATTTGTTCAGTATTTCAGCATTAAGTACTTCAAGCTCAGCACTTGGATAGCCTACCATCATTTGTGCAGAACCAGAGAGAAGCACAAAACAGTATCTACACACAGCTAATTGTGCCAGACATGAGAGAAATAGCATTTACTACAGCAGGAGAGGCATCCCTAGTGCTGCTAAAACAATTTACTGTTCAGTTGTAAAGTACATGCCTGAGAAACACAAGAGGAAATAGTGGTGGATAAGGCATTCAGTACCAAAGCAGTGTGCATCTGCCCCCTGCAAAGCTTATAACGTTTTCAAATTAAAATCATGTCTGCTGAGTCCCCTGAAATAAGAAATGCTCAAAACTGGAGAGAAAGCTTAATTCCTAACCTTTGCAATAGTCTGGCTTTACCATTTGTATTTAATGAGAAGGCCTAGACTGAATATTAAAATCAATATACTTAGAGAGCAACAAGAGTAATTAGACTCCTTCAGTTTAAAGGGAGCAACAAGCCAGCCTGGTGCCTCTGCAAAACAAGGATGAGGGCTATTAGAAGCTGTAGAAAAACACTTTTCACATCTGTTAGTTATCTGCATTAAGGTTGCAGCTACTTAGCACATCCTACATTAATCAGTTCTTAATACTACTGAGTAGTTAAATACTGGAAGAATTAACCTGGAAAACAGAAAACCTAATTCAGATATCTGCAGCAGACCAGCTTCCTTCAACACAGACATGGCTTAGCTGATGTCCCCAGGAGGGATAATTGGCTGGAACAGCAGATACCCACTCTGTTCCTGCACTGACCCATCAGTTTAGTTGAGGTACAATATTGGGTCTGGATTCAATAGCCTGAGTGCCTTGGGGCTGGTCAGCCAGTGCAGAATACTGGAAGCAGCACCAAGTGGCATCAAATGGCATCAGCAAAGCTCCACATTCCACTTGGGTGCCACCTACACTAAAGCAGGTGGTGACTGTTTTTTTCACAAGCCATTTGGGCACCTGCATCATGTTTGCACTGCAAGCCTGCACAGCTAGAAAGCCTGATCTGGTTTGCTGACAGTTTTCCTGAAATCCAAAGCCTGTTATTCTCCTTACCGTGCAAGGCATTAACCACTCTCAGAGCTGAGCTGCCAAACACAAGGTAGCCTTACCTGCTACATCCCATACCTAATAATAAAAAACCCCAAACAATTGAAAGGACTCCTGTGGCAAAGATGCTGACCCTCAGAAACATTTACTCAAGTCATCTCCTACACAGCAATTCCCTGTGCAAACTGCTGAGATATTCTTCGTTAAAGCTATAATTCCCCATTACATACTGGTAAACACCCTTTAAAGGTGTTCAACAAATTTAAGGTGTAGCAAAAGCTTTCCTGCTACACAAGACTACACTGTGTTCTGTGACTTCATGTTCTCATCTTACAAGCATAGAAGATACTGTTTTCTCCAAAATACACTCTATGTAGCTCTTCAAGGAGCAGCTCACAATGCCCTAGAGCAGAGATTTCCAAGGACACATTCCCATCTCTGCCAGTTCTTGCTGCAGCAGCAGTACCTGGGCTGAACAAAGCTTCCACTTGCCTGCTGCACACAGCCACTTCTGTCAGAGGCTGGAGAGCTGAACACAAACAGCTCCAGTCAGGCTGCATCAAGGCTTCTCAGCAGCTGCAGCACAGCTTGAATACTTACTACAGCCAAAATGACAGGATGGGAAGGGAAAATTACTGTCACACTGCCCTCAGATCAGGGCCAGGAAAACTGATTTGGAGGCAATAAAGCAATTCAGGATGATGGGGGGGAATGTTTGACACTTCACTTACTCTACCTGCTGCACCCACTGCATCCAGAGATAATACCACCCCAATGTACCCTTCTTCCCTCCCAAGGAAAAAAACAAGGAAAAACTCTTCCCTGTCACCTCAATGCCACAGGAGTGGGGCACACAGCAAAAAGATGGTAGCTGCAACCTAGTCTCTCCAGCTGCTTAAACACCTCCTCACTACAAGGAGCAAGAACAGCTTTGATACCTCAACTGGACCATCCAGAAGCAGCAGAAACATCAACAGGAAAAGGTAACAGAGCTGCACTGCTACTAGAATCTCACTAGGGTGGATATGGCTGCACTCAACAGGGTAAGAGAACTTATCTTACTCCAACCTACACAGGGGGAATTGTCCTCAAGAAATAGATTTAAATCTTCTTTGACTTTCATTGACAGAACCAACTACTTTCATACAGGTCACTGTTTCTGTCAGTAGCTACATTTAGAAGTCCAAACAAATTGTCAACTCAAGTACATAATGAAATTATTATCTTAGATCTAGAGCAACATTCTGGTGACAGAATACTCGGGAACTAATTTTTTTTATATAACCTTCCTAAATTAAAAAAAATTAGAGGCAAAAAAGCTTACTTCTTTAATTTTGTTTCTGTAACAGATGAGGAAAAATTGTGATAGCAGAGACATTAAGACTGCCTAAAAATACAGAGAGAGGACTGTAAGCAATATTTCAAGCATAATTCAGTAAGAATAGCATTAATGTGATGTAAGATTACATGTCATAGAAAACCTCACAGTAAAGCTATGCAATGGCTGTGACACAGACACTTTAGGTGATTGAGGACAAAGGTATTGGTTCATTTGAGGGCAGACTTTCAGTTTAGATCCTGCTAAAGGTCTGCTTAAACACATGGAATAACTGAATTACAGCCTTCCTGAAAGGAGATCCATTTTTCATTCAATGTTAGGGAAAAAAGCTAAGTGTCAAGAAAATGGACTTTATTTCTTTCAGTAGGTTTACTCAGACAAAACACTCTCATCAAACCTGTACACAGACATGAGATTTTCAGCAACTGCTAAGGCACTTGAAGAAACAATGGAGAAACAAAACATATGCATTAGTAAGATTCACACAGAGCCTGAGGAAGCCACAACCTTGAACGGAGGGAAGGATTGGAATATTTACAATTAATTTTGAAAGCTTGTGCATGCTGCTAGGTTTTCACTCAGTAAACCATGATCTCATACTCTAAGAACAGGAGTGAATGCAGTACTTTATGAAGTACTTCAGCTTCATAAATTCTTCTTTAAGAGATTAGTCAGGAAACTAATAAAGTCTATTCAACATAAACAGCCCCAATCATCCATTATTTCAGGAGCTTTGTAACATCGAGTGTCTTTAGTATCAAAGGGAATTATTTCCTCTCAAATGGAACATTCAAATCAATAAAGAGCTCAGTAAGTATACACACAAATTAAATCAACAATCAAGAATTTCTAATCCAAAACCAAAGTCAGTATGATTTCTTCCCCTTCAACCAGTTCACATTTGTCTTTTCAAATATGACTTTAGCTTAAAAATGAGAAAGAAAAATGGAGTTGCTAAACTCTGCAGGTGCTTTACATCCAATTCTGGTAAAAAAAATAAATCATACCCCACAATGAGTTAATTTCTCCAGTGTTTTGAATTTTAAGCAGACAGAAGTAACAGTTTTTTATGTTTGCTATTTTAAGCATGTGGCATGCTGTATTTTCAATACTTTTTCCAAATGAATACCACAGTAGCTGCTTATTTTTACAGACAAGTATGAGATAACTGAGATTCAGACTTGAATATCTGAGCTCAAGAAATGAAGTATATTATGGGTGATGATTAAAGGTTTTTTGGCTGTAGCCCACCCAGCATCTCTCAGTTGTGCAATTCCAGAAAGAATTCCCCCTCATTGTGGCAGTTGCCACTAGCAAAGGCAAGGACAGAAAGGAGAGCTGGGGACAGAAAGTGATAGACCAGAGCTAAAATCCTCTAATGCTGTGAGACTGAACAGAGAGCCAGGCTACACAGCACAGCTGTATACCACCCCCACATAACTCACATTTCATACCCCTTTTAGGAAGATTTTAAAAAGGCAAAAAAGCAGCTTGATGGGCAAGTTAAAATCATGCTGCACAAGGGACCAAACCATTTAACACTTCCAGTGCTCACTAGCAGAGAGACATCTGTTGTAACATAACAACTCTTTCCAAAATAGACATTAGAGGTCAAGCAAGTGCTTTCCACAGCAGTGTCACTGAGATGAGTTATGGGCACAAACCAGAATTCCCACCTACTGGTGGGGTAGAAACACACAAGGCTGGGATAGGACATCCACAGGTGAGCCTATTATGCCACACAGCCGGGCTCCCATCACATAAGGAGCACAGACAGAAACAACAAGCATGCCTACACACTTTCCATAATATTTACCACCTTTCAAGATGAATAATTCAGGAAGGTATGTGCTAGCAGCCTATCTCTAGGTTCCCTTCTTCCTCCTCCTGAGAAGCAGCAAGGAAATGGTGCCACTCAAAGCCACTTTCCCACCTCCACAGGTCAAGGTGCAGCAGTACCACAGCCTCAGGAGCCCATAGAGATGGTGTGCTTCCATATTCACCATCCAATTAACATTCCTTCCCTGGAGTACAGCAGTACCAGCACAAACTGCAGAAGACACCACAGCCACAAAGGCAGAAAAAAACCTGCATACCCAGCTTATACTAGCTTAAAGCCCCTCCTTCAGGTAATAAGGATCACTTGGGTGAGGGCCACCTGGAGGAGAGCCACCTGCTCCCTGGCTCCAGAGAGAAAGAACAGCACTCCTGCTGTTAGTGCTGGAGCCCTTTACAGGAATGGCTTTCTGGCAAGGAGGGAACAGCTGCTGCTCTCGACCTCTTGTTGTGGGTCAGACACACACCCTGCCCTGAGCAGGGACAGGGTTTGTAGTGGAGGAAATGCAGAGAGCTGTGTAGTGTCACATCTGATCCACAGGGCTGCCAGTCAGATGAGCACTGGCTGACTGGTATTTTGATTGAGAGCCATATTAAATTGTTGTAACTCACTTACAGTGGAGTTTTGTTGCTAGCAAGAATGATTGAAAGAGGGTAAAACAGAATAAATCGCAGCTAGTAAAAAACCCTGATGTTTTAAGATAAGGATTTCCTGGGTCTTCTTTTATCATCCATTTGCTGTCTTTCCATCAAGAGAGTTTGAAAAGCTCTGGAACAAGTATAGCACATTAGTTGTTCCAAAATTAATATTTTTCTTGTCTATAAATAAAATAAAGCCTGCAATAGAATTTTACATTTTATTTATATTTTATGTTCCCTTATATATTATGATTTCTGTGTTTTGCTTCAAGAATCATTATATGTCCCTAACTTGCTTTTGTATTTCTCAAAAAATTTAATGCCCAATTTGTGAAGCAAGGCATGAACACCAAAAGCTCGCCAAACTTGTTGTATGAGTACTCATCAATAAAAGCTTATTTGTATTAGAAAAGAAACACAGTTGTTCTGCAAGAATAGCAGAATTTATTATCATAAGTTACTTTTAAAGCCACTTCCAAAGAAGTTTCAAGGCCACGCACACAGGTGGCCAAATGAGCCTGACCACCAGCTGGTCAAAGACTTAAAAAGAGACACAAATTAAACCAGGGTTGCAGATGCTCCACAGCAGTACTGAATCAGAGACTGCAGGGCAATGGTGATCAGAGGCAAACTGGTCTTAGATTGTGCAAATGAGGCACAATTCTCCTTGGGAAGATGATTCTGCAAGAGCAGTCATGCTGCTAGATTTCAAAACAAAGTTCCCTTGGCCTCATTAGAACCTTTCAAACAGATATATGGGGCTCTCAGCTGCTGTTACCCACTAGACCTGCAATTTGCTTTTCAAATTTTAGCAGATTTGTATAAAGCTGAGGTAACAGCAGAAAGAATAATAGCAACATGTTCAAGTTTAGCTGGATTGGACAATCTCTCAAGTCAAATCTGGAAAAGGGTGATACAAGTCCCTTACAGCATTTTCATCTATACTCAATAAGCAATAAAACAAGATGGAAGGGATAATTCCTCCCTTGTTTCCCAACTTCATGTATCCACACTCATGTTCATCCTCCCTGAGGTCTAGTATTTCCCCAGTCTCTGGCTTCGGTGTGCCTATCTGGGTCTTCAAGGTCAATTAACTTCAGCTGATTTTTGGAGGCTGAAGTTGGGAATTAACCCTGAATGTTCATCTGTTCACCTAACCTGGACCATCCCATGAGTGCCACTGGTAAGGACCTTTAGGGCCTTTACAATGCTGACAAAAGTCCTGTGCACGTCCTCACAGGAGCTCCATATTCAATCAGCTCTTCTCCACAGGGAATATCCCCTTGCCTTCTCCAACAGCCAGCTGAGCTGATCTCTTTGGGATACAGCCTTCGACTGGAGTGAGCTCCAGCTTTCCACCTCTGTGGGCTGTGCACATTAAACTGGCCCCTCAAAGGACACCACATCACCCTGCTGTCACCCTCACCCTGTGCTTCCCAGGTGGCTGCCAGGTGTGGGCTGTCTGATAACTCCTGTGACAACTGCACAGTGCCCAGGCCATATGCAGCCCATTGCTGTGGAAGTTTTCAATAAATGCATTGAATTTCTTTCCATCCTCTCAACTAGAAAGCATTTTAATGTTTTTTTCTGGAGGCAATTATCAAGGTCAGTGAAGAGGAACTGGATTCTAAATTATTTTGCATTGCAGAACAAAATCCCTTGTAAGATTAAAAAAACAAACAAAGTAAGAAGTAAGCAGGAACTTCTGTCAAGTAAAGAAGGACTCTTCAATCAACTATTCAATCCCAATCAAGTGAAACTGCTGTGCAAATTGTCTTAATCCAGTCTGAAATCAGTGTCTAATTAGGATTGGGACTGGCTTTACACATGCTCAACATTTCCTAGACCTTTCCTAGTATCATAAAGATACAACAAAGGAAAACTATGCTTAGGGATCCTCAAAAGTTTTAAAATTTTATTACTTGCCAGAGGATTCTACAAACAGGGACTGTTCTGATGTATGAATCACTGCTTCTAGAAATCCATTTAGGTACAGATTCATAATGTCTTAATGATCGTTCTTGAAAAAGAAGCTCTACTAATGCAATGAGAAGCTCATGTTCTACTCCCTTCCTATTGTGCCTGATATCCTGTGCCAACAACTATAAAAACAGGAAACCTTTGTTCTTGGTGAGATGCTTCCAGAATTAT